>JASSUY010046033.1:26425-60510 GCA_032466535.1 Forpus xanthops
TGCAGAAGAGTACATTTAGAGTGTTTCACACACATAATTCCCCAGGAATACTTTCTTTCCTTTATCAGGCTGAGTAGTCTTAACCCACAGTTCTGATGTAACACCAGCTAGATAGCTGAACTGCTTGGGGGTATCAGTTTTATATCACTGTGTAAATGAGATTACTTTTTTTTTTTTTTACCCCCCGTTTTAAAACTCTGGTGTATTCCTCTGCTTTATAAAACATTAACTGAAGAGTGGAGGCAAGCAAAATCAACAGAGAACCCCTCTTTCAAAGCAGGAGTATGAGACTGGAAAAGAAAACACACCTATCTGTCATGGTGTGCCATGCATGTCAGTGAACTGAAAGACATTGTTCTTGTACAGTGAGAACAAGACTTTCTGTGACTTTCAGCAAATTCTTAGTCCTGTCACCAGCATACTCTGTGCTTAAGTGGATTTCACAGGATTTAACTCAAAGGATATTTTGCTCATGCTGGGTTGTTTGGTTTGGGTTTTTTTACTGTTAGAAGCTTACAAACATCATTCCCATGTATTCGTCTTGTTTTTCTTACCTTTTCTTCCATAGATTTCATTAGAAACTGAATTTTTCATGCTCACCAAGTGCTTTGAATATCAATGGAATTTGAGCTTTTAAGTCACTTAAATACTTTAAATAAATAAGAGTCCAACATAATAAAGTATTTTAATTACAAGATGAAATATTCTATCTAAAGATTCTATTTTACATAAAGGGAGTGAAGCTGCCTTTCCTGAAACAGTCCTTTGCGGGTGTCAGAATTTTCTTTACTGTGCTTAGCTTATTCTTAGTGGCCCTGTTTTTACATGGCTTTTCTAGAAATAAGAGCACTTAATGAAACTGGGATGGGTTTCCAAACAGGACAGATTGTTGCCAAGCTTTGGCCATATCTTTCTTGGTTATTTTTTTTTTCCTTATTACTTGGTGTTTTTTCTCTTCTGTCCCATTCATCTTTTCAGATTATCATAAAGATGAGCTGTGGATTTTAAGGTGGGGACTTGATTGAATTGAATGAAAAAAATAATAAATGAGTACAAGGAAAAATAGTATCAGGTGTATCTCCAAATGAATATAATTTCAGCAGATCTGAATATGGGGGTTGTGTGGTTGTAGAGAGCTCCTCATTCTGCTAACCTGATCTTTTGCATTATAGGGATGTCCAAAAAAATGCTTAGTTAAAAATTTTGATATTCTTTTTGCTCTGTAACAGCTACAGCTTTGATATTTGTTTTTTGGTAAAATGTAAAAGTGTTCTTGAGTATTTCCGATAGAAGTAGGGCAGAGTTTTGTTTTCTTTTTCTAAGTCTGGCTTGTATTTGAAGCTTTTCAGATTGCTTGTTAACCCAGTTCAGGGGCAGAATATGGAACACTGTTCCTGTCACTGCTTATCTGTGTAATTTCGACTGCTGGGCACTTTACTGACTCTATAAAAGATATCTTGTTGCTATCAAACTGTAGACTTGTGCTGCAATATTAATATGAAGCAGAGTAAGTAGGAGTTACGCAGTAGCGTGTCTTTTGTTACCTTAGTTGAGAGAAATGGCCTGAAACTAATGTTTGAGAGCAAGTTGTGCTATATTTACTTGGCATTAGCACAAGCAAAATCATTCTTTCTATGAAAGAGGAACTACTACGTGCATGGGCCTGTAGGCACATGCACCCCCCTGTTAAGACTGTGTTGTTGAAGATGCAGATCCTCTCGGCATTGGCACCCTGTCAAAGGCTGAGTCAGTGATACCTATCTATCTGGGAGTAAACAAGGAACATTGCAATTCAAAACTTGTTAGTGACTTGGACATTACCCATTTCTATAATGATTTAAAGATCAGGAATTCAAGTGGTACACATTTCTGGGAATTTTGTTGGGATTTTTTTACTGTACCAAGCATGTTTATACTTCAAAGGTTGTGCACTCATCCCTAACAGTATACAATTGCATGTGCAGTCCTGGCTTGTGTATACTTAGCTTCCCATCACCGGTATACTCCTCCTAAAACTTTTTTGGGTTGTTGGTTTTTTTTTCAACTGGAAAAGTTTTAACACTTGTGTCAACTCCACTGTGGAACTTCTGAAGCAAACTCTTGAATCCGTTTATGGCAAAGACAGAAGAGATGAGATTTATGTTAATATTTCGTACAAGTCTTCTGGAAAATGCTGTCATATGAATGAGAGTTGTTTAAATGAGTGTAATGCAAATTTATAACACAACATCAAAAATACAAGAGTTAAATTGAGATGCCTTTAAAGAGTCACTTTTGCCTGAAGAAGTTTTAATTTCCAAAGTTAAAATCTGCTGAATAGAATGGAATTGGTTTGAATTTTTTTTATAGTGTTAATTACTTCCAGATGAAAGTTAAAATGCTGGTTTAAGAGTGGGAAAACTCTTGAACCATTTGTTTAATTTTTATGTTGAAGATGTCGAATACCTGATTGTTAAGCAACCCAATCACTAATAAAGTCATGTGTTTAAAATTGTCAGATCTGTGATCATACCAATACAGTGATTTCCGTTAAGACTGGACTATCTTGGGTACAGTAACCCACACTTTGGTGCAATGTTTATTGATGTTCAGAACAATGTTATCACAATAAATGAACTTAAACTACAACTTCTCTTTGTACTTGTGAATTCCTTTCTTGTACAGCTAATTTAGTAAATGTAGGGTTATTTAAATTGTGCTCAGATTTCACATGGAATTCAAGTTTTTCTTTTATCTGTGATACATTTGCTCTCTCTCTCATACTCCGTTTACTTTTCTCAGAGTATTTATACAACTGATAAATAACTGCATTGTATGCCAGTACCAATATTGGGTTATAACAAAAAGCAAACACGCATTACTAATATAGTATCGGGTAACAGACAGATGATGGGAATGCACAAGCTGCCTTGAGGAAAATCCTGCAACTGCATAGTTGGAGCCCCTGAAAGTCTGCCCTAATTTGGAGTTTTATGCTAATTCCATCAAAGTTAACTTTTTTTTTCCTTTCAAGGCAAGAAGTATTGTCTTCTGCCACAATTGCTAAATTGCTTGAGGCAATTACTGTGTGATCATCCTGAAAGGGGGCCTCAGCTTTCAGCAGAAACATGCTCTGCTGTCAGAATAAGCAGCATAGCCCAAACTGTTCAGAAGGGCAGAGCTCAAAGGGCTGTGGTGACCAGGGCTACACCTGGCTGGTGCGCAGGCAGCAGTGGTGGTTTTGGGGCCAATCCTGGGGCCAGTTTTGGTCACTATTCTTACCAATGACCTGGATGCAGGAGCTCAATGCACCATTAGCAAGTTCACTGGTGATACCAAAATAGGAGGTGCAGTTGACTCTTGAGGGACTGGAGGCCTTGCAGAGAGATTAAGATAGATTGGAGCATTGGGCAGTGATTAATGGGATGACATTAAACAAGTCCAAATGTTGGTTTCTGCACCTGGTACATAATAATGCTGGGCACAAGTATAGATGGGGAGAGGAATGGCTGGTGAGCCATCCTGCAGAAAGGGAGCTGGGTGTGCTGGTTGGCAGCAGGATCAATAGGAGTCAGCAGTGAGCCCTGGCAGCCCAGAGAGCAAACCACACCTTGGGGGGCAGCAGACCCCACAGCAGAGCCAGCCTGTGCCACTGTAGTGTGTTGGTGGGGCCTCACCTGAGTGCTGTGTGCCATGCTGGGCCCCGCAGTTTAAGGATGTGAAGGTCCCAGATGTGTCCAGAGAAGGGCAACAAAACCAGTGAAAGGACTGGAAGGAATGTCCCATGAAGAGTGGCTGAGGGCTTTGGCTTGTCTAGTTTGGGGAAAAAGAGGCTGAGGGAGACCTCACTGCTTTCTACAAAGGGAAATGGAGAGGGAGGTGCTGATCCCTCCCTCCCTAACAAAGCCTCCCATTTGTCCCAGCGACAGGATATGTGGGAATGGTTCAAAGCACCAGGGATGGTTTAGATTGGACATTAGGGAGCGTTTCTTTATGTAGAGGGTGATGAAACAGAGAGGTGGTCAATGTCCAAACCGTCAGTGTTCAAGAGGCATTGGAGCAGTGCCCTTTAACAGCTTGTTTTAACTTGTGGTCAGCCCTGAGGTGGTCAGGCAGTTTTACTAGATCCGTCATTGTAGGGCCCTTCCAACTGAAACGATCTCTTCTGTATGTTGGGAATTGGGGCACCAAATGAGCAACTCAAATGGGCAAGAACTGTGTTGACAGATCTTGTGTGTACCACAAAGCATAAATAACAGTGCTTGAGACTCAGCTAACACTTAAAATATACTTGTAAGCTTAACAGAAGCCAGTTTGACTGTGAAACTACAGTTTTAAAGGTGGTAGAGGAGGGTGCAAAGATTTTGGCTTACAGTGCTGCTGTGTTCATTGGAAAGCAAAAGAGCATCAACACATCACAAAGAGGCAGGCTTTATTTGGACATATCTGCAGTTTTCCATCACAGTTTTCTTCATGTTCCTGGATATTCTCTCTTATATATACATGAATATATGTATACACATGCACATATAAAGCATACTCTCAAATGCACTATTCTCTTTTTCTGAAAAATTAATGTCCCTTTTTTTTTCACAATCAAGACAGCAAAATGGATAAATGCCAAAACCTGCCTATCTATGTAGTAACATGTTACAAGATGTTCTTTGAAGTTTCCTGCATACAAAGAATTAGCAGAGCTCTTGTTCCACATCTTGTCTTGTCTGCAGGGTTAGTCACAGGAGGATTGGTGCTGGTTTGAGCACAAGTCTGTCTTGTGATGACAGGGAACACAGCCCCCAGGTATTCCTGGTAACTTGACTATTGAAACTGCTGATATCTGGGAGCAACTGGCAGTTGAAGTGTTTCTGCTCCTCAAGTCTCATAGTCCTTCCAGCTCAAGCAGAGATGGTAACTGCATTTGTAGGTTTGATCAAATGGATCTGTATCCACTACTGGGCCATAACATAAAGACTGATTTATTTATTCAGCAGCTAAAACTCACTTCCAAATGCACAATGTATCCTCAGAAGACACTTCAATCCCGATTTGAAGCTCCTTGCTGTAGCCAGGGTGCCCTTTTTTCCATGCATTCCCAGTGCATTTTAAAGCTGCCTTGGGTGGTGATGTGCATTTTGTTTCAAGTTGCCTTCCTGTGCTTTCCACTTACAGCTCGCTCTACTTCCTTGACGTTTTATAACTTCACTCAGCTGGCTGGTTGGTCACACTGCGCTTGGCTAGAGTCTCTCAGCAGACCTGCACAAAGCTGCTGCAGATAACCTGGTGTGCTCCAAAAAGATAAGTGGTGGGATATCACAGAAAACCCCCATTGCTTGGCATGGTCAGTATGGAAATGTTTCTGCTGTATCTGAAGTCTTAACAGCAGGTTAAAATGATGAGGTAGGTTTTTTACACATTCGGCATTCCTGCTTTGCTCCAAACTGTGCTGGGGAGATGACCGTTCTATCTTTGGCATTGTTGCATTTCCCTATAGTTGCTGTAGGAGACACTTTTGGCTAGAGCAGAGCCTCTTAGGCTTGTCAGCACGCTGGTGTGTTTTACGATGTTCTGCTGCTAGAGACCTGGCGATGAGCATTTACCTATCTGTCTCGTATGTGATGCCTTCTTGGGGACTCTGCTTGTCTGGGTACTGGCATTGTTCAGTTTTCTTGCCATTTCCATGTCAAGGGGGAAGCACCTGGCACAACAGGTACTGTTTTGCCTTGGAGTCTTCCAGTCCTCATAAACTGCATCACAAGGCTACCTACAAAGCTGATCTAAAAGGCAGCACCATGATTTATAACCAAGCACTATACATGCCTTCCAGCTCCCACCTGCAGGATTATTTGGGGTTTTTACGGCTTTCTTGGTTAACAGATGCTGCCTATTTGAGCTTGTGGATGCTCTTGGATGTGGCAGTCAAATCATTAGCCCAGTGTGAAAGGTTCCTTTCAGTACAGGTATTTTCTTTTTCTGTTGCAGATTCTCACTGAAGGTGTAAATGCTCCATCAGTGGGTTCTGGGTGCTCTGGAGCAGGGTTTGCTTCCTTCTCTGAAGCTGGGCTGTTCTGTATGGAGCAAACCTTCAGCAGGCTTCAGTCTGTGCTTCAGTCCCTTCCAGTTGCTTCTAGATGTTTTATCCAAGCATTCACTGGAGCAGAGACCAGAACTCAGGTTCCCCCCCTCCCTTTGCTGTTCAGGGGCCACAGCACTGCCCTCTTCCCAGCTGGGTGAATATTCCACTTTGTAAGATCCAGGAAAAATAACCTCACCAGGAGAACTGAGCCACTAACCCAGATTACAGCAATTACCAAGAAGTGGAAATTAAGGGTCAGGTCTTCCTCAACAAAGGCAGGAATCTGAGACAGTTTCCCCGTAGCAGGTCATAGCATTAGCCACTGTGCTGCTAGAGATGGCAGACTGAAAATTAGCCTTAGAAGCTCTAAAAGTTGTCCCTCAAAACACATGGTTGAGATTGGGCCCTGCTATAACATAGTTAGGGAATACTTTATACCTGTGTACAAGTACCAGATACGCTGTATTATGAGGGCTCCAACAATCTCAGGTCAGTATTAAAAATTCATTCTTAAAAATGCCTCATTTGGAGGGAAGGGGGAAGGAAAAGAAAAAAAAAGGTTGTGTTTGCCAGCTGGGTCTCCCTAAGCGCTCAGCTCATTTTGTTTGTTTCCATGAGTCATTTTTAGAACAGGCAACAATAATTTAACAATACTTGAGTCATACGTTACTCCAGAGCCAACTTCTTAGAGAACACAGCTTTCCTGAGGAGAGTGGAAAAACAGCCTAAAAGGAGAAGTGCCTCTCTAGCTTTTGTACGTTACAAGAAGTTCTGCTTTTTAAAAAGTGGTTGATGGAACTGGCTTTTGAAAACACAGAAAACAATCCTTCCTGTATGTCCTTTCAAATTTGAGACCTAGAAAGGCATAGGACAGAAAGGGGGCTGTTGATTTAACACAAAACAACCCCTAGGCCCCCCTTGAACAAGCGCATGGCTGCTAACTGCATGCTAATGCCTCATGCTCCAGCGCAGGTCAAGACAAATGTGAATGGAAATGAGCTGGAGCTCATTTCTCCCTTTATCATTCTGTGAAGTGCAAGCTTGGTGTACAGCTTTGGCTACTCTCATAGAAACAGCCTTCTTGTGACAAAATACATCCAGTCCTACCTTCTGCTTCTTAGTAACACCGTCATTTCTGAAAGTCAGGTGCCAAGAGGTCCTAAACTAAAACCTCACTCAATTTCCTTCCTGCGCTCACAGCTCCCCCAGTGCAATCCTAGCTGCAAGGGACTGATCCAGAGTTGCTCTGTGGAGAGAAAGCTTTTTCTGCCTGCTTTGCCCCAAAGCAGCTCAGCTTCCAGGATGTGACAGTTTGTTGTGGGAAGGCTCCATCTCATCGCTTGGAAACAGAGTAATTAGGGAGTATCAATTCCAAACTTATGCAACCAAGGCTAAGTCTTCATCTGACCTCCTCAGATGGGAAGGGCCCCAGCTAAACATTCTGTGCTGCTTTATAGCACAGGGAGTTCTTCCTTCACCTGAAAGAATTGTTTGTTCTGAGGCTGTACTACAGAATGCTGTTCTGCATTTGTAAGAAGGAAAATATATTACACAAACCTCTATGATAAATACAACTCTATGCAGCATGAACAGACTATTAAGAACATCAGTTTATATAAATATATAGGTGACAAAAGAACAGACCTGCTTTCAGTAAAGCACAGCCAGATTTCTTTTTCAGCCACAAAAGAGCTCAAATGCTAACTCAAAAGAGCCAAACCATCACTTTTGTTATCTCCATAGAGAAGTGGCCAATATGAGAAGTAAAATACTGCTGCCCTAATTGTATTTAACTGTTTTAACTAAGAAAGTTGCTTCATCCATATAAACAGATGCTGAGTGCTAAAACAAACCTCAATCAAAAGCATAATGCAGGAGGCTGTTAGGGCAAAAACTTGGTGCAGATGGCTGGTTTGTGCATTTGACAATAAGACTATTTTCCTCTATCAACAATTTTTCCTCTTGTCAATACTGTAAGAGTGCCAGAAACAAAGTTTTTAAACTTTCCATTTTTCCAGCTAAGCAGAGGCAATTTATTTTCTTCTGACCTGTTTTATTAATTTTAAGCAGCAAGCTTTAATCTCAAGAGCACCATGCTTAACTGATCATCTCTCTTTCTGTATCCATTGAAAATAACTGTTCTAAAGCTTTCAGAAGCAGCACCTGCACCTTATACTCACATCTGCTGTAGAAAAGCACTTGGAAATCGAGGCCAGGCAAGTTTCTCCCTGCACAGCTCCTTCCACTTGAGTGGAATGAGTCACTTGTCTCTAAGCACTGTGTTTAGGCCTTAAAGGAAAAAGAAGCCTGACACAGGTGAGTATCCCTTTGCTCTGTACCACCACAGCTAGAACTCCATTGAACAAACTGCCTATAAGAAAGCACTTGACCCAATGTAGTCTTAAATAACACAAAAAGTTATTGACCATGTTCAATACAATTTCACTTTCCTGGCCCTGCTTTACTGAAAGCATAAAAATAGCTGACCACAACTGTAAACTTGAGATGTAAACTTTGATAAACTAGGGACAGTTTGAAAAACTAGGGAGAGCACTGCAAAGACAATTTAATAGCGAATAGCAAGAGCACAGTGGAGAAGTATCTATCGAGAACGTATTTGTTGTTTAAACAGTTGTTGGTGCAGGTAAACAAGAACTTGGGAAGGAATTAGTTTAGCTACAGAAACATGTCTTTTGTAGCTACCTCTGGAAACGGGACAAGGAAAAGGTCTCAGTATAGACTATAAACCCATCACTGAAATCAAATATATAAACTGAATATATTAAAGCTTTGAATTTTATTACACTTAATTTCTTCTGAGTATCTTACCCTTCTTTCCTGTTCAAGGTAAACCTAAACATGAGAAATGGAAGGATAAAGGAGAACTCCACTAAATGTGGAGTACATTTCGTCAGAGTCTGTGTAGGCCAGTTTGCCTCCTGTTACAACGACGTTTACTTCATCTCCTGCTTTGAGGTGAAGAACAAGGTGGAACGTCCCAGGACCACCACAGGTCTGTTTCCCTGTGTAGGGTTTGTGATACTCCAACAGTTCCCTTCTGTATCCAGCTGTGTGGAGCTGAGCTACGCTTGCATTGGAGACAGACAGAACTGCTTCTACATACTCATCCCTCTCTGGGGCCAGTACCGCAGTGATCAGGTAGCGTCCTTCATATGGTGATGTGAAAATGCCTGCAGAAGGGTTCTCAGAGTTATTCAGAATGGAGAGACCTAATCGCTCCAAGTGCAATGATAAAAATAAAATGACATGTGGTTACCCTTTGCTATGTACAGATAACTGTGACATGGCCAGCCTGGATAGCACATCAACTGACAGCAGTCATGAAGACAAAGGATTACTGCTTTTATACTAGAGCCCACAAGTCCTTCAGAACCTCCTGGCCTAAGCAGACACCATGACTCAGAGCTGGGTGATGAGGTGAGAGGCACCCACATGCTGTGCCAGTCCCCAGTAGGTTAAGGGACACCTAACACCCTCGAGTGACACAACACTCTGCCTGAGGAGGGGTCAACCCACAGGTACTACTACTGGGGGGGCAGTATGTATCGCCTGTCTCTCCCCAGGTGACCCATCTGGCTGAGCTGGAGTGAAATGGGTTAGCAAGGAACCTCTCCTCTACTACTGGGGCTCAGCCAGCCTGAGGTGGGTGAGGAGAAAAACCAGCTGTGCTGGCAGAGTTGACTCTGTAGTGAGTGGGCCTCAAAATGACCAGACATCTGCAGAAAATCAGTAGTGGCAAAGGGTGTGCCTGTCCACATTCATAGGAAACGTTTATTCCAGGTTTAGATTAACGTATTTTGTTTGTTCAATGCACTAGCAAGGCCTGAGATAGCACCAAATACTGGTAACCCATGCTACTGCCTGTCTGGCATCTCTGTGGGTCTGCTCTTTGGCTGTTACCTGTATCAGGGTTGTAATAGTCCCCATCATTCACAAGCACTTTGTTAAAGTGAACCACGCCGACGTCACTGGAGAAAGGCTTCTGCGTGAGCCCAGCAGAAAACGACACCAGAGAGGCCGCAGCAGCAGCAGGTCCTAAAATGGGTAACAACATGAGTCAGAGTCACATCAGGATGACAACACAGCCTCTCCCTATGATGGTTTATAATCCGCTGTGTCTCTGTTCCTGCACATACTCCACTTGGATAAATTGTGCCACTTGATGGATGCCAGAATTAGCAGAATACGAACTGCTGGCCCAGGTCCCAGGTGTCTTACCATAAAATTTACTAAGCACCATAAAATTCTTGCCTTGGCCACAGCATCCCTGGTTTTGGGTTGGGTTATTTTTTCCTTCTAAGGAAAAGGTACATAGCTTGTAAATGCTGGCAGTGGAAATCCTGCCACTTCTCAGTTCAGCAGTGCTTCTGCCATGGACCTTCTTCAGGATTGAAGCTGCCTTTGGACATCTCCACTCTCCATCGCTATCACAATGACAACAGGAGTGCTAAAGGTGTATAGCTCATGCCAGCTTTCCTAGTCATGCTGAGAAGCTGCACACAGCTTAGACCTCTCACCTTCTCTGCTGTAGTGAAAATAGCTACGAGAAGAAAACTTTGGCATTATAGCAAAGAGGCCTGTCACTGGGGCTTTTCTCTCTCTCCAGCGCTTCTCTTTTGAAGGACTTTTCAGCCCAGTTTTTCTTTTCTCAGCAGATCAGTCACTTCAGTATTTTATAGTGGCTACTTGCTTACTACCTAAACACTGCTGCTAGACGAAATACAATTTGGACAATTGAGACAGATTTTTACGTTTAACAGACTGGCTTAACGGCATTTAGTGATCGACTACTTAACTTATTAGTCCCACTTTAGTTCCTTTCCCTAACATTTCCCCCAAAGTAGGACACACTGCTAGAAGCAGTCATAGAATCATAGAATAGTTAGGATTGGAAAGGACCTTAAGATCATCTAGTTCCAACCTCTCTGCTATGGGCAGGGATTAGGTAAACAAATGCACTTAAAGTTGCCCTCAGTTGCTCTTTCTGTTCTGTGCTGCTCAGGTCAGCATCCATATCTTCTCTGTGCTCTCAATCTAAGATGCCCATCAGCAACCTATGTTTGATTAAGATTATATCCCTTAAAAATTGAAGCTAAAAAGTGAAAAAACTTAATCTAAAATGTGGATATGCAAATGCTCCGCTATTCTTTTTTTGTCTGAATAACTTGGCATTGGGGGTGGGAGGGTAAGGCAAGGTGAAGACATGCCTGTAACTTCAGAAATGGCAAATAACTACCTTCACTTCCCTGAGGGGCTCGTAACCAGCTGCCTCACGTATCTTTGGAAATCTCTTTATTCAGTATTCTGTCTCATGCTTTGAGAACTGACGGAAGCCCTTTTTCAGTACCCCTATCTACAAGTGTGCCTGCAGGGGCTCTTGCAGGTTAAGATGAGGTGAGTTGAAAGGACCAAAATTAATTGCAGGAAGTCTACTTAAGCTTCTGTAAAGCTCAATTTGTTTAACACCACACTACTTACAGAAAGCATCTCTTTGTATTCTTTGCCTATCCTGAGAGTCAAATCAAATGAAAACGCACTTCAACTAACTTCTTATTGGTTTCTTTCCCCTGCAGTCATACTGCACAGATGACACAAACTATTTGCTGCCTGCCCAGCAACACTGTCCCCTCCGTTTGGAGTAACTCCAGTTCTGTGCAGACTGATGTCATCTGAACAAGAGAGTGACTCCTCCTCTGGCTTGCTCTGGCTTCCTTCAAGATTCTCCTGCACTAATTGCTAGAATAGTTATTAGAGTTTGCTGCCAAAATGGCTTCAGATCAGCAGCCTAGTTTAGCACACCAGCTGAGTCTGTCCAAAGGAGAAATCTTAAACCTGTCCAAGTATTCTGATCAGTTCAATGGGCAATGGAAGAAGGCACAATAAAGATACAATGTGTCTATGTTCTCTTACCCTCCTCTCTGCCCCCGGCTGGAACTGTGCCGGTTTAAAGCTTTCACAAGTGCTAGCAACAGCTCTCAGCAGTGCTTTTGCGGAGCCTTACAGACAGGTGAACTACCTTGTCTTACATGTCTTCACTTGCAAACACTTCATCATACAAAGATCAAAGTTTGGCTTCTCTAGGCAAGGTCCAGGCTTGGAAACTTCACTTAAGCAGTTAAATGTCATGGAATTATAAAAATCAGGAAGAAGTTTTAAAGCACTTAAAAGCTAGGAACCACATGCACAGCTCTGATGAAGAAACTGCTGGACAGACAAAAGGTTTAACAGCAGATTCAACCACAGTTTTACAGCAGGGGGAGGAAAAAACTCTTGGACTTTAGATGTATTCAAGGTTTCACTTGAGATATTATTTATATATATGTCAGCAGGAGCAGGTATGCCTGCTCATCGTGATCTAAGCTACTGTAATGCATTCTGGGAGGTCAAAAGACCAGAGAAGATAACATGGGTGGCCTTTGTTAGGTTACATCTACTTTCACCCATCTGCCAGCTGTATTTCTGGTTCTCTACCTCCCTTTTAACTTCCGAGCACAGTTCATGCCTCCCACAGAGCCCAAGGGCCAGAAGGAGGAAAAGAAGAAGAAAAACAAAACCCAACCAAAACAGAACAGTGCACAGCACAGGCATTTTCTATCAAGATGAAAGGAGAAAACAATAACAGTGTGATGGTGCTGCTGACAACTGCGCAGCAACTGGAATGAGGTCTCTTCAAGAATCTACACAGCAGAGACCATACGTACATAATTCATTTGTCAATATGCACTTATGACTTCTTGCATAAGGCAGGAGTAGGGAAGATATGTCAGATTTCCTCTGCTTGGCCAATATTCCTAAATCTAAATGAAGGCAAAGTGCATCATTTCAGTCAAGCTAAAGGGGACAAAATATAAGCAATTTATCATCTTCCTGCTCCCTTTTCCTGTTTGGTTTTTTTTTTTTTTTTTTCTGTTTGTTTAGGGTTTTTTTTTGGGGGGGTGGTGTTTTTTGTTGTTGTTGTTGTTTTTTGTTTTGGTTTTTTTTTTAACTCTTCATTTTGAATCTAACATCCCATTTCCGTTAACATTCCTTCTGCTTATGGGAAGGCTGTGCAGAGCAGCAGAGCAGCACAGTACCACACTGATTTCCATTAGCCAGTGCTCAATGAAGCTGGACCCATTATCTCTACTCTGCTCAATCACAGTGGTTTTGATGCCGATGATAACTCAGTACATTAGCAAGACACAACTGTTTTTCTCCCAAGTCTGTTAGGAGCAGCTCTTTCAGCTCTAACAACTCCTGCCTCCCAGATTTCAGCAAGAGAAGGTTTTCCCCAGCACTCACCTACTGCTTCTTACACAACCATCCACCTTCTACCCCATCCTTCAGCACACAGAACTGTGCAGCTCCTTCATGCAAACAGCAGCTAAACACAACCACTGGTGCAACATGTTCTTTACCTCAGAGTAAGCAAACATAGTTTCCCCTGTGCTAGACCACTGATGTTACTAATGAGAATACTGCTTCCTGTCCAATGATTAAAAGAAAGATCTAAACACGAGCAGAACCTGTCAGAAGCACGACAAAGTAATTTATGTATTCAATGAACTCTTTCTTCAAATCAAAGACCACCTACAACAATATAAATCTTCCATTAAAATAATGTTGTGCTTTTATATTTGAAACATCCTATATGCTTGCTCCCTGGAGTTAGATGGATAAAGTAAAGATGGTTAGTATCAGACAAGTAAAAGGAATTAAAAAAGACTAAATTAGCCGTTTCCTGCACAGATACATACAGCAGCATTCACACAGCAGTAGGACTCACTAGATCAGCTGTTTTCTTTACTACACTGTACAAAGAGTTTTCTTTTAGAGAGGTGCGACAGCCTCCACTGAAACTGCAGGGTTAAGGACACAAGCAACACTGAAGGCAGCATGACGGGGGAGGGTGAGAAAAGCAGTTTGTGATTTCACTGATTTTTTTCACTGTAACCCTCTGTATGCTAATGAGAGTGTCCAAATCCTCTTCTTGGCTCTGTCCTTGCCTAGCTGTGTGACCTGGGATTTTACAAGCATTTTCTCATCAATTCCTACACCGGTTCATCAGCCAATTCACTACTTTTGCCTCTGCAATTTTCTCTGCTTCAGAAAACATAAAGTCTCATAACCGTAAAACTGACATGCTTCAAAAACATTTCCTGCTGATGTTTCTTTAAACAGTAAGTGGTTCAACTCTTTTTGTATTAAAAGGGATTAGTTGGATGCACTGAGGTTCTGACACTTGACTCACCTTTTCCATAAATTCCTTGCCTGTAAAAATAGAGCTTATATGTAATACTGTACCTTATACTCTCTCACTAACACTTTTTAGGTCCTCAAAAATCTTTACCTACCATGTTATGAGATGCATGCAAACAGAGAGCTAATGCATCTGAAATTCTCAAGAAATACTTTGCTGTTTAAAGTATGCAAATTGTGCCTCAGCATTCAAGAAGAGCACTGAAGTGGGACAGTTTAATCCCAGAGGAGAGTTGAGTCCTCAGCTTCTTCCTGAGCAGTGCTTTTTATGTAACAGAATTTATTCAGAAACAGAAGTGAAAGGAAGTACTCAGAAGGCCAATTTAATAGTACAAGCTGCTTATTTTAGGAACTATAGTACATCTTCTTTCAAATCTGAATTTCAGTACTACAAAATGCACTGTGTGAAGACTGGCAAAGCCATCATAAACTGTGGTCCTGCACAAATCAGATATTAAGGATCCCTTGATGTGTTATTTAAGCATTAAGTTCTTCCTCCAATAAGCCAAAAATCTTGCCTTCCCCAGCTGTTCACTTCCACCTCAACACTGTTAACTCCTGAATGCTACCTCAGAATGCTCTTTGCTGCTTATAAGCAAACACTGATCATTAGGGACAGTGGAGGTAAATGCTCTAACTCCACAGGAAGTCCAATAGTTATCTGCACTATCCTTACCTCCCTGTTTTTTATGACAACCTACCACTGGAGTTTGCAAGGCATTTGAAGGGAAGTTAAAGGACAGATCAGAAGGCACATCTTATATTTAGATGGGTCTTCTGGGTCAGAGATCACAAAAAGGAACAACTTGGGCAAGCCCACCTCTTTCTGAATCCCAGGTGATAACATTACTTAGAACATGTTCCACCAAGCAGCAACAGGCACTCTGCCTGCCAAACCCTACCTTTTCAACACTTAACATCCACCTACTGTTTCACACACTTTTAGCATAAACTGATTAAAATACTGCTGTCTATGAATGGCACAGATTGTACAAAGCGGAAGAAAACCCCCGGGAAATCCATTTATCACAGAAATCTAGACATCTCTATTGGCTATGCTGGCATCAAGATAAACATTTCTTTACTTCTTATCCTCTTCCAGAAGCCTCACCTATTGCTGCTTGTTCTTACCACCAAATGCAAAAAAAATTGCTTCAAGGCTATGACTGACTTTTAGTTAGAAAGCATAAATACCAGGATTTCAGTGTGAAATCTTTACAACTCTTTTTGTCAGCACCCGGACCAATCTTTACGATGTGCATCTGTGATTTCATTAGGGCCATCAAACTAAGTCCCAAGGGTGGGATTTTGGATGCCATAAAGCCCTAATGTTTTATTTTCATCTATTTCCCATATTTCCTCAAACAAATTTAGATGAAATCATTCTTTTCAAAGAGGGTGTGGGAATATTCACTTTGATCCAGGATACCAGATAATTATCTTGAGTATGAGGTTGTAGGGTAGGCAGCACTCAATCAACACATTCATCAAGGCCAACTAGTATGTCCCATACAAGATTTATACCTGTTTATCATACAAATCCACAAATGAGCTTATTTATAATTAATAATTATAAAAAATAAATATTAAACACCAAAATAGGAAAAATACATTTTGAATCTTTTCAAGCTTTGGTTGTCGGTAGCAGTACTCCCGCTTTCCCACAAGTCAGGAACATCAGACCTCATGATTCTAACAAAGACAGAACCTGTCCCACAAGGAGAACTAACACATGCACTAGCTCAGATACTAGCAGTGCTTCAAGATCTTAGTCTTGGCTTTATTCATATCTTATTAAAGAAATATTAAAATTTTCAGAAAGAAACATATATTTTAGCATTTAAAAGGAAAATGAAAAGGTCAGCACTGACATTTACTAGGACATAGAAACCCTCTGAATTTAAAAAACCCCACTGAAGTAACAATAACCCAAATTAATTATTTTCCAAAACCTCCGTAACCTGCAAGGATGCAGACTGTTTAAATGCTTAGGTATAGCAAAAATGTGATAGATTTTCCTCAATGCTAAACTTAAATACCAAAAATTAATGTTGCCTCAACCACGACCGCCCAGGGACTGAACTAAACATTAAGTACCTGTGTAAAGAATTTCTAGGAAACAACTGCCTTACCTTGTGACTCCGTGGTAGCAGGAGATAACTTCGGATATCCTACAAATGAAAAGTAGTGTGTGTGTGACACAGTACGTAATGTAATGGCATACATTATCGCAAAATACCACTGCAGTCTTCTAAAAAGCATCCTACTGAAATAGCTACCAAATAGCATCTCTTATGAAATGCTCTATTATCATTAAACTGGAGTGGTCACGGTAACAAAAACCAAATTCCTACTATAAAGTACTAAATCACTATGCACTATGGCAAGAAAAAAAAAAAACTCATTTAAGTTCCCCTAGTGCCAAAGCCACTGTAGTTACCAAGGATTTTACATTAGTCCTGTTGACCTCATGCTTGGCAAAGGCAACAGAAGTGCCACTGAATCTGTTTCCCTTACTTCTGTAGCCAGCTGGAGGCTGCAAAGGCCTGTTTACAGTAACTCTGCCGTAAGCCCATTCCCAGCTGCAACAGCTAAAATGGACATCCACTAAAGGCTGAAAGGTGGCTGGTGAAGCACAACAGATCTCAGTGCCACCCTTCTAGCAAGACCTGGCTTGTCCATTGTACTTAAATGGGAATGATTCACTGCCAGTTTGGTTCTCTCACCTGGTGCTCCAGCATACCCTTCAGCAATGGGCATAGTACTTTGGCCAGCCTGACCATCCACACTTCTAAGCCGCCCTCTTCCTGACATTAAAACAGTGCCAGGAGGCCCTGCCTCTCCAGTCTCCAGGATGATCCCCGTTGTTCCAGGCAGAAATGGCACTAGTCCTGATCCTGGTAGTGCTGGGCGCGGAGGAGGTCTTGGCTGTGGTGGCAGGAGGGGGGTCCTCTGTCGCGGGGGCTGTATTTGTATCCTTGGCCTTGATGGCAGCAAGGATATGCCAGGCTGGGGCTGCAGGGGTGGTCTTGGTGGCAACGGCGGCCGTGGTACTTCTGATCGCCCTTTGAAATGATGAAAGAAGAAAGGAAGATACAGAATTATTCACCTAAAATAGTATTTAAAATTGCCTGGTTTTGGAAACCTCACCCCCAGAAAAAAAAACAACAAAACAAAAAACAAACAAAACCAGCAAACAAAAAACAACTTCAAAATAAAATAGGACTCAATTTGAGGCTACCTTTTCCCTCATACCCAAGACTGCAGTGGTAAAACTCCTTTCCACACGTGCAGTACTACAGACTCCAACCTTTCCCAGCCTGTGACACAGGGAAAGGAATGAAGACAGCCTGGAGACAGTACAAGCAGCAGTCATAGAGTCACAGAATTGTAGAATAGTTAGGGTTGTAAAGGACCTTAAGATGACCTAGTTCCAGATCCCCTGCCATGGGCAAGAACACCATACACTAGACCATATCACCCAAGATTCTGTCCAATCTGGCCTTGAATAATAACCTGGCCTAAGTTTAATAACTGTGAACATTCACCTGCTAGTCCAGCTTTGACTTGCTTCACCAAGCGAGCCTTGTATCCTACCTATTCCCTCTGCTGCCTTCATCTCCATTGCATGTTCTCTCCCTACCTTCACTTCAGTGTTTCTGAACCCCTCCTGCCCATCACACCTACCTTTGACTCTGTATGCACACAACACAACACAAAGCTGACCCTTTAGCACTACCATAAAGAGAAGTATCCACAGGAAAAAAAAAATGAGTAAAAGAATAGTGACTTAACGGATTTTTTCCCCTACTTTGAAAAGCAATGAAATTCTAATTCCAAGTATTCCCATTACTAATGTTTTCTGACAACAAAGGCAGAACCCTACAATATAATCCACCAGAACAGCCATTATTGTTTAAAGAGAAGAGATACCATTAAAAGACTTTTCCAGTAGGGCAGCCAACACGTATGACATCAGGATTTAACAGTGCTGACATGGTTACTTTTGTGTATCTGCTCCAGTTCTAAGGCCTTTATAGGAATTACAACTTATTTATAAAACTGAAGTCTTAATACGATATATAAGGATGTAATGTCCTCCCAAGAATGAAGTTGAATTACATTAAGAACAGGAATTCACAAATATGTAGAGTTTAGCAATCCACACATTTACAGAGTAATTTCTCATTTCAGGTGCAATGTCAGCTTTTACACAGAACAATTAGAATTTCATTCTAAATGAAACATTAGCATTGGTTATTTTGGTTGAGACTATAGCATTAGATGCAGGAATGGAAAGGAGTTTCTGCAGAAATGGACATTGCAAATCTACCTGATGCAACTCACCACACCAGAGATGCTTGCAATGATCCACAGTGGAGACCACAGCTCTGAGGTCTCAGTGGTCAAAATAAAACACTTCAATTAATCACAGCCCAAAATCACCCTGGGTGAATTTGCCAGTGGCTAGGGCTAAACAGACCAGCAGGAGATAGAGTGTGAGGCTTCCCCTGGCCCTGCTGCAGGGCTAGGGACACCCAGGAGTGCCTTAACCCATATCTTTGGGTGACAGCCTACAACCAAGTCAAGCAAGTATTGTCCATGACGCATGGCTGGGGCCAGACACTGTTGCTGGCAACCCACATGCTGCTTCATGACTACTCAACACCTGCATTTTACCCTCGTGAATCTCATTTCTCGTTTTCATCTCATAAATTCACATAAGCCTTCCAGAGAGACTGTCTGAAGTCATAGCCTCACACCACCTGCATTCATTTACTAGATATGCCTGATAGAAAAAAAATCTTCCTGAACTTTGCTGGCTGACTTTAACTGTCATGAGAGTCAAAACTAACACAAGCAATGCACTGATAAGCTGCACTGAAGCTTAAGTCAGATCTCTGTCCACAAGGCAGAGAACTAAGGAATGAAATGTTCACTTTATACAGACTACAGTTATCGTCATAAAATCCCAGAATTAAAATATCTAATTAAATGAAAGGTTTAAAGTATCAAAGTGAATTATTTAACAGAGTTGTTAAGTTGGTGAGACATCTTCTGTCCACAGCAGCATAGATTCAGACCCTCAAAAAAGAGCTTCAGATTAACCTCATTCAAAACAAATTGACAAAGCACTTTAACTTGGGATGCAAGTACATGTCATTGCTCTAGTCAATTAAGCTGAGCTTTATTAAGACAATGACTTGGACTGACACAGGGAAAATTAATACATTGCTCTGCTTGCTTTTCTAAAGCTTCAAATAACTGCTTAAATTCCATATCCTGTGCAAACTGCTTTCTTGTGTGCAACATCAATACTATAATATTCAGAATTGTCTAATTACATCTTCATAAACTTAAATCCAAAATCACATGCCTGAAGCTCAACTTAAAGTACCAGCAATCAGATATGTGTGGATTGAGAGGGATCTGGTCTGCCATCTTTGCCAACCTTTCTGGCCTCTTCTGCTGAGGATGCATCATAGCAAGACACAGTGCCAATAAATCACTAGACAAAGATGATAACACTGGAGCCACCCTATCCTGACGCTGTATTCACACATGTTTTCAATTCACAAGGCAGTGAGAAAATGAAGCCCTGACAAAGGCTGGAGTGAATCTAGCTTTGCAGAACAACAAGCAAAACAGAAATCTTCCCTGTCATCTTCTCAACTATCTGGGAAGGCAAAGAGCATAGCTGAGCTCATTACATGGCTGAGAACAGTAGCACTGTCTTTGGCAGTGGCATCCTGGCTGCTCTGATTGTCATCACTGGTGTGACAACTTGGTTACCATGTCACACAACGGCTTCTGCTCTCGGATGCCCACCCACAAGTGAAACAGAAGGGAAGGTTTCCCTCCTCGGCTGAAAATTTACTGAAGGAACCAGGAATGATTTACGAGCAGTGACCTGGACGCATGAGGAGGATGGGTCTTCAGGATGTGTCTGTTTCTAGTATCATCCTGCCCCAACCATGCTCTCCAGAGCCCACAGAACACACAGAAACGAAGTGCAAAAAAATAAACTAGCAAGTAAAAGAATCTGTCACTGTACTTGGAATAAGCCAAACAGACCTTACTGGCTTTTTTTTATGGATTCCAAAAGGATTTGACAATTAAGTTACAAAGTACAAGCTCACAGGGAGTCTAGGGGGATTTACTATGGCTATTTGCACTACAACACTAAGATTTTATGTTGTCTTTTATCAGCATTGTAATGCAGAGCACACATTTGGTTTCTTAGGCCATAACTTCAGCAGATGACATTTTGCTGTTGCTTTCAAAGCCCAGCTATAGACACAAGTCCCAGAAGAACTGCAGTTCAGGTCAAATAACCAAAGCAAACTGCACTCCCAGCATGGTATCTGGCTGCATGACTACAGTTGGGATTCCGGGAAAACTTAATGAATCTGTATGAACAGGCAGTAAGTTAAAAGAGACCACTAACATGGCTTTTGGTTTCTTGCCCTTTGAAGAGCAAACGTACCTGCAGAGAGGTACAGAGTGCAGTGAGAACAACTTATCCTACAAGACATGAAGCTGGAGATGGTCACTATCTAATGTGGACAAACAGCTGCTGGACTACATTACCTTGATGACTACATGCATGGTTCCCTACACACTGAGAGCAAGCCACTGCCTGCTGCCACCATCATTCTGCGTATGGCAGTATCCTGTACTATTCTTCATCAGAAATTATGACAAATAAATTTCTGGCCCCTGGGTCCACACCTGACACACAATCAATCACTAACCTGGCTTGTTACTTGGGAGAGAGGCACCTGAAACCCATTGATTAAAAATGTGGGGAAAAAAACCCCACAGGCATATTCGTAAGATCAGCGTCATTTGACTTTGCTCTGGTTTACAATGAGCTGGGCTTACACTGCTTGATAAGATTTTATATGATATTTCTTGCAACATACCCTTGCCTTACTGCCTTCTACAACTGTTATTAGCAGCAGCTTGTTTCTGTTTCGGCCCTTCTAAAGTCAAATGACATCATCTGAATGCTATGATATGCTGGCAAATGGTGAAAAAGAAATTCTACACCAACCTAAGGTCAGGACTGAGAGTCTTCTTTTCAAATGTCAGTATCAGTGATGATGCTGCATATCACAGATATGAAAATAGTTAAAGTCATACCTGAACTCACATAACTGGGTTCCCAAACTACTTCCAAAAAAGTCACTTTTGCCAAAATCTTTCTGCAACTCCAGCTATCAAAACTTAGACTGCTGCGCCAAACAGTGTTACTTTCATTGGAAACATTTAGGGAATGAAGTGCATGCTTCACCAATCCTTCAGAGGCCAGACCACCCCATCACAGGGAGGTTTGCTCAGAGTGCCTACTTCTCAGACCTAGCAGCAGCATCCTTCCATAGGCTCTCAACATCCAACAGCAAATCGAGAGCTCTGCCCTAAAACAGCATTATTTCATGGAAATCCAGGCACACTGATGCTTGTTAATGTATTACAACATTGTAAGAGGGCAGATAAATACCACCCATGAGGCCACTCGAACACCTGCTTTAAACAGCACACAAAAGATTACTGTGTTTCTTGGACGTTTCTCCAACATTAGTCCCTACTGAAAATTTATTCTGGGCAAGATGGAGTAGAAACAGGATTACACAGGTACATTATACTGCATTTAAATGGGGACTAGGTCTGCTTCTGCAAGATCTAGGGGTGAAGGTCCTAACCCTGTTGAACTGGAGATTTCACCAAGTGAATTATCTGAGAATTATGGACTCCCTCCGTTCCCCTTCACTTCTTCCTTTAAAGGAAGAGAAATATTTATGTTTTTAATCTCACACAAAAGCTTCTCAGAAGAATTTTTGTGTAAAGTACTGCAATGCATTTGGTTTTAAACAATTAAACACTCAAAAGAAACACATCTATCACAGGCTTTCAAGTCTCCACCTCAGAATGAGAAGGATATTCTTCACTAACGAAACTACTTCATGAAGCACAACTTGTCCATTCAAGGAAGAGCACTCAAAGTCCTGCATCTGATCGCCCCCAATCACCACCAGCTGCAACAGCCCACAGCCTCTTCCCTCAGTACCTCTCCCTCTGATTTAAGGCCAGTTGCAGAAATCGGCCTCTTACTTATCTCATAGGTGCACAAAATTAAAACCAGAAACATCAACCAACTGAAGAGCGCAGTTTCAAAATAGTCTCCAATTCCTGTGTTTTTGCGTCATGCAGACAGAAACAGGAACTCAGCTTCCTTCTGTAAACTTTGACTCTCTCAGAAAAACAACACTTTGCTGAAATTTGGAGGAAGAACTACAGAGTTCTTGCAAGAACTACACCCTCCTTCAGAGGGAACTGAGCAGCATTTGGCAAGGTCTCCAGACCTTCATGGCAAGGTTCACCAACATGTTGAGGTTACCATTTTACAGCATCTTGAGCCAAAGGGAATGTGCCTTTGCTTCTCAGCCATTCTAATGCAAACTTTAAACCACCTGTGGAGGTAGATTTGAGCTAACATGTTGGACTACAAACAAAAGTGCTGAGGTGTGAAAACCCTGTCGGCTGGGGTGTGCCCCTACTGCCAGCTTGCCAACTACATTGTGGGAATGCAAACTTCTGGGAGAACTGTGAAGGAGAAGTCTTATATTGCCACACCAAGATAGGCTGGAGCTTGTTTGTGAAAGTCCTGAATCAAAGAGTTGGTGATAAATTATAATCATTAACTCATGCTAAGAATATGGCTTACAGAGAATCTTTCTTATCAAAAATTTGAATTCTTTTGACTTCTGTTTTCTCCACTTACTTTTCAATTTCCCCTGAGGAATCAAGAATACCATACAACAAAATAAAACAATTAAATCTAATTAACCAAGATAACACCCACAGATAATTACTACCTGAAACACACTTTAAACTCACTATCCAGTAATATTAGTTTTCCTAATCTCTTTATTCTGGCTCAAAGTAAACAGGAAAACATATAAGACTTCTTTCTTTTGAGAATACTTTTATAAGGACCCAAAGCCCTTTACAGTGTTCTAGACCAAAGAGCCAAAATTAGAGTCACTGTAAAAACAAAGTAAAAGTTGTGTAATACTAAATATTTCCTCCCTGCTTAGTTCCCTTCTAAATGATTCAGAAAAGACAGGCAGTTGAAAAACAATCAATCAAAAAGCTTTTAAAAGAGCAAAAAACTTACTTGGGTCAGACTGAGATTTCAGCATGCCTTCAATGTCCGTGGTGATTTTGGAGACCTGACTATGAAAATGTTGGACAGAATTTTTGAGGTCAGAAATATCAGTGGAATGAGACACTATAGTTCCATTCATTTCACGGATGCAGTTCCATAAGCTGCTCACGTGCTTATTCAGGCCTTCTTTTATCTTCTGCAAGCTACCTGAGACAGAGTCCAGCTTGCCGCACACTTTTTCAACATGCGAGATTCTGCTCTCAACATCCGAAATGCCCTCCTGGACACCTTGGGTCTTCTCTTTGCATTTGCTAAGATCATTCAGGATACGGTCATTCAACTGTTCTAGTCTCTCTTTTACTTCACCACAGCATTCATCACTGGAGTGAGCAGTTTGATTTGCAAATGTCCTCTGCATTTGATCGATTTTCCGGAAGACCCCTCGTTGTGTTTTTCTGCAGGTAGAATTGACCCCCAGAAGCTGCTCCTTGCAGCTACTCAAGCCATCCTGAAGATTTTTCATATCTTTATCCATGACATTTAGACTATACCGGAATACACGTACATCTCTCTGCATTTTCTGGATATCGCGTTGGTTACCTTTAATTAAGTTGAGTTTCTCATTAAGAGAGCTATTTAGAGACTGCACGAGAACAGAGTTGTTATCTGTTTTCGAAAGCAAGTGACTGTACTTGTTGTCATAGTTTTCTAGCTCTTTCTGAATGTCCTCCATATCCTGTGGTGCAGACTGACATTTCTGCCCACAGAGGTGTTCAAGTGACAGTAGTTTGTTCTTCAGGAAATTTATTTCTTCTGTAAATTGCTTATTTGCAAAACCTGCATCACTGGGCAAGATGGGCCCAGGATTAATAAACATTCCATCTGGGTCTGTGGTATTAGCAATCTCTAATATAGTGCCACCCAGCCTATCTTCTAGCGCCCGCAGCTTTTGATCAAATAAGTCTCTCAATTCATCTACTTCAGCAGCTATGGCACCACGGAGAGTTTCCTCAACGTAAAAGCAATGTTCTTCAGCATTTCGTTCTGTAACATTCATCCTTGCATCCAGCTCCTCCAACCTCTCACCAAACATGTCTTCTAGATCTGGAGTTGATAATCGACTGATCTCATTATCTATTCGGACATTCAAGATCCTGTGTGCTTCTGCAACTCTCTCAATTTTTTTATCTAAATCCTTTATTTGTTGGTCAAAGTCATTCCTCTCACCCTCCTTGCAACAACTGGACTTGTTTGATGGAATCTGAGTTCGGAGAGTATTTATTTCTTTCCTCAAGTCATTCTCTTTTCCCTTTATAACATCAATTATTCCTACACAGTTACTGTCATTGTCATCACACTGCTGCTGGATATCCTGTAATTTGTATTCACAGGAGTTCTTCAGATCTGCCATTTTCTTTTCAAATCCTTCCAGTAGTTCCTGTCTGAGGGACTCAAATTTGGAATCTATATACTCCTTATATACATTATCACTGGGCATTGTTATTGTAGGTCCTTGTGCTGCCTCCTGCAGTTGTTTTAATTGCCCTTCATAGTCTTTTACTTTTCCATTCAGTTCTTCCAGCTTGTCATTCCTCATCTTCAAGGCTTCTTTGACATCAGCTAGCTCAGACTTTAGATCTTCCATTTCAAAATCAATAAAAGGATCTTTCTGATCTTTATTATTGAGCAGCCCAGGCAGATGAATAGTGTCTGTTTCACCACCAACAGCACTATCAGGCTCTGGGCGGTCATAAAGGTTGTTCAGCCAAGTGACCAACATTTTACTAGCATCTTCTTGGACAGTCAACTTTAGATTTTCATTCACACCTGCCACAGAAGACTGAAGTTCAAGCACTGATCGTGTAAGCCTAAACAATTCATCCTCAAGAAACTGCATTTTCTTCTCGTATGGTGAAGGTTCTGGCACTTCTGTTGGTTCTGCATCTGTTTAATGAAAATGAAGACAAAGCCTGGATGTAAGTATTTCAAGTGGTACCTGTTTTAATCAGCTGAGGCTAATTTCACTTTTCTTTAAGGCTGAAGAATGGTTCAAATTGTGTAATTCTTGTTCCTTTTTCTATTCCTGTTTTCAGTAGTTTATACTTAAAACATTATCAGAACACTCCAAACTAGAAATTTTAGCACAATGACCAAGTCTACCAAGATAAAATAGCAATAAATAACAAAAAAATCAGCAAGCAGAATCTCCCTTCTCGTTCAGCAATGAATCTAAGCTATAGCATATATAATAGACCAATATAGATCCATACGCATCACAACACAAACACCTATAACAATAATTTGGGAGGTACAAACACCAATAACAATAATTGCTCCTGAATCCCCACTGAAAACTTAACTGGCAATAATTTATGTGCCTAAAGTGGGTTTATGCTTCAGTGTTCTGCTGAACTAGAATCCAAATGCGCATACTGGATGGGGTTCAAGATGATATTCCAGTTACCAAATGGCTTCAAAAATATGTAATTATTCAATACATATTTAAGTAGGCAATAAAAATTTGTATAAAAGCATAAACTTCACACATCCAAAATCACTAAAATAACACCAGCACTCTCATCAAAAAAGTAAGTGAAGGTAAGAAGCAGAAGCTAAAAGACAATATACTTCTTAAAACACGACAGAAAATAGATGCAAAAATTGCTATCATTAGACTAAATCTTTCAAATTACAAGTGGAGTTAACAGTTAAATCTTCAGACAAAATAATTTTAGTACTGGTTCCAAACTAGTTATACAGTGGACAGCATCACTCAGAGAGGGTCTAAAGGACACACAGTTGGATTTTTTCCTATGTTCTAAACAAGATTTCTGCTAAAAGACATTACAAAGAGGGTAGGAAATCACAGATGTACTCTCAAGACTGGCAGGGTAGAGATTCGTTTAATAATAAAAAAGTATGCAAGAGTGTAGTTACTACATACACACTGGTCTATTTTTGCATTGAATTGTGGTTATTTTAGGGTCAGAGAAGAAAGAAAATCTCTACATATAAGCAGTGTGCAATTTATTTAAAGATATCACTGTGGTTTGTTATTATTTTCTGGAAATAATACTTTAGGTGGGCTCACAAAATATTTTAACAGCTTATTTTTAAAGCACATATATAATCTATAGGAGTGGTCTGAGACAATGCATTCAGTCCCAATCCATTCCATTACACAAAACCACAAGGAGAAATCTGACTAAGCACCATACGTGACGCTAACCTCCAATGATGTTCAAAAAAGTCCTTCAGAAGGCAACATCTGTTTGTCATTTTTTGTTAGCCCAGAAAAAGAATAGGACTGCAGTAACAGCATTCCTTCCTACCTCTTCATAAGACATTATCTTACACAAACAAACATCATTCACTCTTTAAGGTATTTTTTTCAGAAATCAAGGTTTATCATTCCCCTTTAGTATTAAGTTAAGTAATCTAACATGAATCTGTAAAATCTGCACAAGCCCTTGAATGAAGGAAAAACTGCTCTGGAGCATTGTATATCATTAAAATTAGTACCTGTTCTTTTTTGTTTCGATAAATAATTCCTCTCAAATACACTTTCTTTACTGAATACTGAAGAAACCACAAAAAAAAAACTCCTGCAGATTCTTATAAAAACCCCAACCTTAACCCAAAGGTTTTCCTGAACCATGAGCAGGCAGTTGGTATTTATGGCCAGTGATCTACAGCCACTCCTCCATTATTCTTCAGGAAATTCTCTGTATCAAAGCTGTTATTGCCTGGTTATTACTTTCCCACCACACCATGTCTTCCATATGGCTTTTGTACCTGCCAGTTGTTGAGTTTAATAGAAACCATAATGGTTCCTATACTTAAAAAGATGAAACAAGAAACCAGACATGACCATGCGTATCAAAATTCAAACAAAAAGTTACCCAAGCCTTTCTTCACAACAGCTTTTGCTGGTGTTGTGGGACGACGAGCAGTGTTCGGCTTTTCTGCTGGGCCTTCTTTGCAGTCCTCCCCTTTGTATCCAGGACAACATCTCCATTCCAGCTCTGTTACTGTCTTATACGCAACTGTGTACCGAGGTCTGAAACTTGTTCGGTATCTGACAAAACAGAAAGCATTTTAAACAATCCATAACCTAATCTGCTATTTAGATTAAAACAAAAATTAAAACTTTTTATTATAAATAATTTGTTTCATCTATGATTTATTTTGTCCTTCAAACATCAAATGAACAAATGTTTCTGCCTAGGTTTTAAAGTTACCTGCACTCAACACAGTCATGTCAGGGAGAGCAAATATAGACATGGAACAAGGGCTTTTATGTATGAGCAGAGGGATAGTATGATGTGGAAAGCGACTTTTCAACCCGTCAGACACTGCTGAGAGTAGCAGTGACCACCAGTGTGTTACTCTATAAATTCAAAAACCTTTTTCCTCTAACTGTTTTACATTGCAAACCCACCCGCACAAGGCTGCTCTGGCAGCAGCTCTTCTGGACATCAAAGATTGTTTCTGCCTTTGTCCCACTTGCCTTTCCACAGTCTCCACACAAGCCATTCCTCAGAATCCATATGTAAGGAGCAGTCAAAACTAGGAGGAATATTACAGAGAAGGACAAAATAGTGAAAGCATGAGTCAGATAAGGACATGAAAAGAGTTAGATGAAATGCCACAACAAAGGAATCTTTCCTACTTCACTAGTTAAGATGAAAAGGGTCTTGCAGACAAACCTATGCACACATTACATACATTAGTCTTAAGTTACCCCAACTAATCACTCAAAAGTTAATAAATGGCAAAATTATTCTGGTTGTGCAACTTTCTTTAACCACAGACTTACTCCGTAACTTTCCTCCAGCACATGTACCCCATGTTCAACCACAGTCAGACACTAAGGTATCCCACCAGATCATAAGCAGAGGCCGTGTTGTTTTAGAAAAACTAAATCAATTTAAGGTACAATTTTGGGTTGAGAGAGGAGAAATATAAGTAAAACAGGAATTTGTCACCTGAGCTCTATAACTTGGTATACTTGGAATACATAAGAAACAAAAAAAGTTATCACAATTTCTCATATTAACTCCTTTCTTTTATAAAATCAGTATCATACAACTAACTTTTCTATAGCTTTTTCAGATCTTCTTAAGGTTATTTCAGATTAGACAACAGTTTGCATGCACTAATGAACAACAGGCTCACTTGACAGCTGAGGTGTCCCTAAAGTACTGATAACAGCAGAACAAATATAGGACAGCAGCAAAGGACTCAGCTCTGCAACAGATTTCACTCCTAGCCTGGTCAGGCCCATAGGGAGTGTATTTTGAGACAGAGAATACAGTGCAGAATGGACACCAGAAGCAGGCATGCTAACCAGACCAAAATCAATCATGTTCCATTAAACACTGCCTTGTATTAATAAGCAAAATTCCTTACTTGCAAAAAATAATAAGCAATCAGCCACCAAATCTAGACTTATATCTTATGCTGACAGTGAAAGTTCATATTATAAGTCAAACTGCTACTCTTCAAAGCTTCTCTTGCCACGTGTATAAATAATTACTGATATAATTCTGAATATTTTTATTCAGCACTTTTCACCTTCAGAGACATAATTTTAATATAATCTCATAACTGATAGCCATTTGCTACCATTATTACTTTACCTATGATTTATCATTTAAGGGGGGAAAAAATTAACTAGAGACTGACATATTGTTTCCAATTGTTTTGGGACCAAAGAGTAGTTTATTCTAATAAACTTCTCTGGATTTCCTTCTCTTTGTGAATCTTTACAAGGAGGCAGGGGCAGGCTAGGCTGTAGCTCTGTAGATTAGCTGCTTGTGACTGCTGTGGTTTGCTGTGGTTGTTAGCTTTTCAGATTCTGACTTGGAGTATGTAAACGCAGAGAGGATTTCCAACCCCGTTTTACCTTCATAAAACCATGTATATGAAACAGCAGTAAACAACACTCCAGCTCATTGTTTCTTTTACAGTTTTCACTAAAATATCTGCTGAATCTGTTTACAAATGTGAAGTACAGACATCCCCAAGGTCAAGTGCTTTAAAACGTAAGTAGAGAAGTGCAATGTAGAGGGCACCACTGGGAAGGACAACGTTCTGGCCACCCAGAAACTAATTTTTCCTTCTCCCTTAGCTCCCAGGCATTAAACCGTATCTTGTATAGGTAATTTGGGTTTGACTCCTTTCCTTTCAACTAGCTGCCAGAGTCAGAGGACTGAAAGGATTAGCTAGATGCTTTGGTGTTTTGAAGTAGTTTTGAGAGTCATTACAAAGCTCTCTCACAACACCACATTACTGAAATGCAAACTTTGAACTTCCAGATAAATTTTCACATGCCGGAAATGTTCGTACTGCTTTCTTTTGATTTCCATAAAATACTTAACTTTGTGTGTGTTCCTCTCTATACTCTCAGGTCCAAGCTCCTTCCTGAAAATTACAGTATTTCGATTATCTTCAAACACCATTATGCTTCTCTATGCTTTCCTAACAAGATTTTAAGAATATGATGGAAATACTCCATAAAAGGAGTAAGAAATACTTTTACACAAATTGTGCACATTTATACTCAATTTATAGCATGACGTTTTTCCTTGTACTGTTTCTTCTATTTATACCTTCTCAGCAGCCATGTTCAACAATGTAGTCACTTTCAGATGATATAACCAAATGCAAAAGAAGAATTATTGACACATTAAAAGACATCAAGTTTAGTATTTTCCATATGGGCAAAATTGTAAGACTTTTCCAAACTCCATCTTAAAAAATTAAGCAACCTTGACATTCTCACTCTTTATTTCATAATTTCATGATCCTAAAAAACATAAAATAGAATCACAGGACAGTTAGGGTTGGAAAGAACTTTCAGATCATTTAGTTCCAAACCCCCTGCCATGGACAGGGACACCTCACACAAAATATTTTAATATGATTTAACACAAAAATTATTTGAGATGCAGAATTCTCCCATTTTAAATTACAAAGTATGAACACAGTGTATCTACAATTTTAAAAATGTTGTAGCAGTCTGTTCCTTGCAAATTCTTTCAAGTCCGAGAGCTCAAGTAAACACATTAATTGGATCTGTTTCGATTTCAGCTATGGCACATCAAATACAGACCAACCTGAATCCTAACCCACATTTCTCCGTGAGAAAAAATAATCTAGAATCAAAATGCTTCAAAATCTGGATGTAGGGTAGTTTTCACACTTTACATCTTGAACTGTGGTCACAGGACAGCTATGCTCATGGACGGCTCATAAATTAGACTGGGATTTACTTACCAAGAACCACTGCTCTTTTATACTGACAGTCCAGTATAGTCCACTGATCACACAGCTAGCCCCATTTACTTCAGCAAGGCTAGCCATGTAAGATTGGGCATGGGGAACGTATCCTAACACTTTTCTAATTTTAATCCAGTCACATAAATGTTTCTTAAATATCACAGCTTCACGGCTACAGCTTCTGTGCCGATGACATGCTTCACATACAGCTGTAGATGTTGCACATGCAAGGAATGGTGTCACTGTGCCAGCAAGACCCAGACGCACTCATAAATAGCAGCCACCAGCACGCATCTAACTTCTCGATCATGCAAGTTTTTTAAAGCCAGAACTTCTCTCGCCCAGTGGATTTCTGTGGAGGAGCTGGAGACCTCCAGGATCTTGCCAGGATGTAACAGTCTATCAGCACTGAATGCAATCATATTCTTGGTTACAGTTCTAACAAAACAAACCAGAAATTTCTGCTAGGGACCGCATCCTGAGAATAATTTGTCATTCTACATGTTTTAATGACAGAGGAGTGGGAGCTACCAGAATATACAAACCAGAAATGTCTTTATACACATTTGCAGTATTCTGGATCCAACTGCTCACTCAGTCACAGCAAACATGTTACATACAAGTACAAACACACAAAACATAACGTGCCCAAGTTTTACATCTTTTTACCTTGTAGGTGTGAAACTTTACACAGTTTCCTAGTGAGGCAATTTGGTCAAAAGGGCTCACAAATACCACAAATGAGATCATTCTTTAAGAATGCATGAATAAAGGGTGATTTTAACAGTCTAATCTTTCCTTGCATCAGGGAAAATAAGAACAGCTGGGTTTTAGGAATCTTTCCATAACAGACCTACAACTACCAACACTTACTACCTTCACCGTGAATTGAACATGCCAATCAAATGAGAAAACACCTTCAGAACGCTATGCATATCTCCACTTTTAATATCCAAGTATTTCACAGCTCAAATAAGTTGTAGTGTGAAAACAGCATTCAAATATTTCTCCTGTTTGAAAGAAAAGTATTTTGTTAGGAAAATGCTTAACTAAAAATACATGTTTGCTGCAAATGCTAGACATTTTGACTAGGGAATGAGCTATAAATTTCTTGTGCTAAACCACAGAAGGAAGCAGTTAGCACTGATATTTGGAATGTCACCTAATAGCGATAAAACAAATCAGAAACATTTGGACAAAATTGGTGGGAAAACATATGGCTCAGTTCTGTAACTAGATACTAACATTCAACCTTTTGGGAACTGCAAGGAGATAAGTGCCACCACATCCTCACTGTGAGCAAGGGACTGCAGAATCGGCATATGTTTCTACATAAGCAGCATATAAAATGTTTATTCTGAGCAGAAAAATTCAAAGTTGGTCCAGAATTCTATAGCCACTGGAACGGGTCCATAACTTCAGCAGCCTGCAAATCGGAGACTAATTGAATAGAAGATAACAGATTGTCGCTATTTATTGCTCTAACTACACTGGACCCATTCTTTGTAAATTATGTAGTCTGCTCTTGTATGTCCCAGACATCCAAATCTTCAGTATATTGCAACAGGAGTGCTGAAGCAGCAGACACACACCCCACAAAATACTACCTGGAAGATGTAATTAAATGCAGTCATATTTTGACCACACACTTTTTATTCTGTAGGCTGCAAAGGCTTGCACTGAAAATATACCTGTTGGCCATTTATACTACACAGTTATTAAATTAGAACCAGTTGATCCCAAGTTTTCTGTTCCCCAAGAGTACAGGCCTAATACCAACCTTATAAATGACAGCAGAAATCCTAGTTCTACTGAAATCAGGGGACTTTCAGTGATTGTTTCTAGCAATGAGTTTCAGGATACCTCAATTTCAGGTGCCTACTGTGTAGGTATGGACAGGCACTAGTTGTCTGTATTTCCATTATGGCCAACAGAAATATAGTCAATACAGCCAGCAGAGTCAAAACAGGGCCACATCTCATCCTAATGTCATATCTACCCACTTACCTGAAGAGCATGAAGAACAACACTGCCTTGTGTTTCAGAAGTCTAGGTGTTCAATGAAAGCAAACCGTGGAATCAGTAATAAATCCCAATTACACACTGCAGCAAAAATCTATCTAAACAGAGTCCTAGTGAATCCTCAAATAGTTTTTGATTTTGATCTGACATTAGAGACACTAAGCTGCTTCCTACAGATAGACTTAAGAAAGTTTCATCTTTGCAATTCTAATCTTCCTTTAGCTGGCATTTTTGCCTTCCAAAATTTGTATAAGGAATGTCAGTACATGTGGTTGCAGGCACTGGGGCCTGGGAAATACTTTTTCTTCCAAAAAATACCACTGACTTTACCCACTAGCCCTATATCTGGCCCAGCCACAGCCATCTCAAGTTCCCAAAAGGCCATGGTCAGGTCTTTATATAATATAATAATCAGGCCCTAATACACATTACCAAAACCAAGCACAGTGTTTTAATACTGTTTGAACTGGGAAAAACACAATTCTGAGGCACCCCTGTGGCATACATAAAGGTACGATGACCTCCATTAGCACATACTACCAAAGCTGTTCTGGGCTCTCAAAGGCACATAAAGGTGCTTTTACTAAAGTTTGCACTACTGTATGGCCAACATTTGCACCAGATCTATTCTGAGCAAAATCATACTACTGGATGAGAGCATTAACAGGGACTGAAGGAAAGCAAGAGAAGACAAAACACTATGCATCTGCAGGAACACAACTGCCTGTTGTGTACACAATCAAGAAATCACCCACCCAGGTCAGTGCAAACAATGCTTTAAATATCAGACTATCAGCACTGTAATTCTACTACATGTGTCATAACTTAAGAACCAGCATTAGAGACTTTTTCCAGTGTTTACTATTTATTCTGTGCCTGCACACCACCTGGGAAGCTCAATGAGAGCAGATACTGTCTGCTGTATGGAAGAAATTACTAGGTGGCAGAGACCTGGCACAGGTGATTGTATTCCTCCCTCCTGCTACATCCCCAGCATATAACTCTCAGGACAGCAGGAAAAAAGTTGCTTTCCTCTGCCCCTGAAGAACACTGTCCTCTCATCTATCAGTGTCAGTGAAGGAGCAGAGAATCATTGCAGCTCAGTACAGTTTGGTCTCTTTGATGAGGAACATTAGCTCAATATATCTGAGGGTATCTGGCTGAATTTTACTGCAGTTCGTTATTTTTTGTTTAGTGTTGGGATTTGTTGTGGTTTTTTTTGTTTGGTTGTTTTTTTTTTTTTTTTTTTTTTTTTTTTTTTTTTTTTTTTTTTTTTGTTTTTTTTTTTTTTTAATT
>JASSUY010046037.1:0-24287 GCA_032466535.1 Forpus xanthops
GGCTGCTATGAGGTCTCCATGCAGCCTTCTCTTCTCCAGGCTGAACAGCCCCAACTCTCTCATCCTATCTTTATAGGGGAGGTGTTCCAGTACCTTGATCATCCTCATGGCCCTCCTCTGCGCTTGTTCCAACAGTTCCATGTCCTTTTTATATTGAGGACACCAGAACTGTACACAATATTCCAAGTGAGGTCTCATGAGAGCAGAGTAGAGGGGCAGGATCACCTCCTTCAACCTGCTGGTCATGTTCCTTTTTATGCAGCCCAGAATACAGTTGGCTTTCTGGGCTGCAAAATTTTGCTACTGTTGAAACATTATTTAAGTTAGTATATGGAGACTATTACCTGAGTTATAATGGCCAAATACAAATACGTACAGGCATCCTGTTCTCTATAAGGGAAGGCAGATAACTTTAAGAAGCATTAACTGCATTGATTGCCTTCAAGAAAAAAGCCAAATACATTTTGTACCAGTGAAATAGTACCTCTTCTGATGACTCTACCTCAGAAAACAAATGGCTTCAGGACAAAGTATTTAAACATGCAAACTAAAGAGCAAGGAACTCCCCAGGGAATTCAGAAAAAATTATAAGCCTGGGGAAAATCAAAGCACAGGTCTACCTAGTCTTAGGTTGCTGTCAGTTAGAACAACAGAAGTTTGCACCATACCTGGAGAAAGGCATGAATATAGAACTCCTGCTGCTGACCATACAAGATTAGTTCAGTGCATTTAGATTAATATCCTGTCTCTCTATCATGGGTTCAGCAGCAGCAGTCATCTCAAAGGAGTCAATGTCAAATGTTTCAAAAGTACAAAGAGCATTCTGCATAACAATCCCCTCTTATTTTAAACATTATTTAAAATATTTAGGAACTACTTTTGCCTGAAATCATAGCTGATGCGCTGTTCAATGGAGCAGTCTTTTATCTGTGGTATTTTTAATCCCTGTTTAAACTTCCTTTTTTTTTTTCTTTCATTTTTGTGGAATATTTAGGTGGCAGTGTGGGATTAGGAACCTCAACATCCTTTTCATCTTTCCCTCCAAACAAAAACATTTGTCATGCTTAACAGGTATGCATTTAAGCTGTTCTTAAAAAGTCTTCAGTTGGCAAGATTTCATATACTACCTCATCATTGATTCTCATACACAGCTATCTCTTATTTTCCTTCTCTCTGACCTATAGCTCTCCTGATGTAGTTAAAATCCATAGCTTCCTGGTCAATCTCAGTGAACATGGTGAACAATTTCTTTCCTCAAGGAAACTCATTTTCACCTACTTGAAAGCTAAGATGTCTCCCCAAGCTGTCTCCTGTATCTAGACTCAGTGACTCATTTAATTGCACCCTTTAGATCATATTTTCTAAATCAATAATAATTTGAACTTTCTCCTACCATTTCAAAGAAAATTTTCTTCTTATGCATTCAAGAATAGGATCCCAACCATTTCTACATATGTGTGTGGTTTTTTTCAAGTTTCCTTCATGTCAACTTAAGTTTGCCTTTTTATTAGTTTGATTAATTTTTCTAAATCTTTCTTTTGGAAACAGACACTCCTTTCATGAAAGTGTTTTATTCCACCCATTTTCCTCTGATCTTTTGACCAATAGACCATTTTCTTTTTCCTGCAATAAGCTTCAAGAAATACAGTGACTAAAACCAGGCAAAAAGATCCATATAACACCAATTATTTTATGCTCTTTTGAGAAAACAATACGTTATTAATCTTCTCAAATTTAATTTTGCTTTGGGGGACTTCTTGAAAAACAGTCAATGTTTTTTTTTGCACCAAACAATTAGTCATTAAGTTGAGCTCTGGAAGGAATGGATGACTGGACACACATTCATTAACCATACTATAGTTACAGATTCTCTCCTTTTAGACTTTCCTGAATATCAAAATGTTTTACTCATACCAGTTTGTAAACTCAGCTTTCTGAATGAGAGAAATTTTTATTTGCCTATGTCAAAACCCCAACAACAATATGATTCTATGATTCAATTGTAAGACCGCTAGGAAATTGGAAGAGCAATTGGCACTTCCCCCATCCCCCTTAGTCTTTCTCCCATTCCCACAGTGAGTCTCAGCTGGGCTTTCAGAATACCTTGGTAACAGACCTCATTATTTACTTCACAGTTAAATCTCATCTGTGGTACAGTCTATGAATTAACCTAACATGTTAACAGTTAACAAGAATACACATGACAAAGCAGAGAAATCTCTCCCTTCCTGGTATGAGAAAAAAAATAAGGTTAGCAAAAAAATCTAGCATAGAAATGTGTAATTTTCTGCAATGGAATTCAATCTCGCACTTTTGTAAAGAACATCAAGCATACTTAGCAGATAACTAAAACAACTTTTGACTCTCCCAATTCAATAATAGAATGCTTAATTTGATGCTAACACATAAGGGCCATGAGATTTGACCAAGGTTATTCTTCATACACATCTGACACAATGACACTAAACTCAGCTACAGACTCCTTAAATACACAGATATCACCATCTCCATGACATTGTAGGTGAACATGACTAAGAAGGCATTTACTGTTCCCAAAATAAGGGACACTGATAAACTTTTCTTTATATTGATATATTAAATGTATTTTTTTCTACAGATCTGCTTTACATTTACCAATTAACTCAAGTTTATTAGTATAAGGCTATATGTGATTTCATTTCTAGAACATTTTTATGTTTTTACATTACGTCTGTGTCTGAAACTCTTCCCAAAATATTATTTTAAAGCAAACACTATAGATCTCAGTGAAACCCTCTAAGGTATTCTTTATTGATAAAATTACTCTCTACTTGGAATCTAACTGTCATGGGTTCAGCAGCAGCAGTCTGGTTTCCCCTTTAAGTAGTAACTGGTGTAGCACTGTGTTTTGGATTTTTGGCTTGGGAACAGTGCTGATAGCACCAGTGTTTATAGTTATGGCCTAGAATGTTTAGGCTGGCCAAGGACTTTCTGAGTTTCATGCTCTGCCAGGGAGGAGGGGAGCCAGGAAAAAGCCGGGCGGAAGTAGAGACGGGGCACCTGACCCAAACTGACCAAAGAGGTATTCCATACCACAGCACATCATGTCTGGGATGTGGAAACGGAGAGGGCAGAGACCCGAAAAGATGGTGGTGCAGAGGGGGGTGTGCACAGTGTGGCCGGGATTTGGTATGAGGTGATGGGGTGCACTGCGTAGTAGAGCTTGGTATCAGGTGATGGGGAGGCACTGCGTGGCGTGGCTAGGTATCAGGTGAAGATCTGTTGTATTCGCTTTCCTTGTATTTATCTTGTATTATTATTGGTGGTAGCAGTAGTGATTTATGTTATACCTTAATTACTAAACTGTTTTTATCTCAACCTGTGGGAGTTGCATTCTTTTGATTCTCCTCCCCATCCCCTCAGACTGAGGAAGAAAGAGAGGGGAGTGAGTGAGAGAGCGGCTGCATGGGTTTGAAAGCCTCAAACCACAACACTAACAGAAAAGCAAAACCTGAAAACAGTTACACAAGTACAGCTTTGCATCCTGGGATGTAAAATTTTATGTTGCATATTCAATCTGATCTAAACATGAAGTTACCCTGTTTTGAGGAGGAAGCTGACCAGATAACTTTCAGAGGTTCCCTTCAAACTAAATAATTCCATGATTTCTACAAGTTTCTCTTTGTCTGTCTAATACCTTAAATTTGCAAACTATGCAACTATATTCTGATACTTTTTAAAATCTGTTATCTATATATGCAGTTGATGGAGCAAAGAACCTATACCTTATCTTTTACCCCTGTACATTAGAATAAGCTGGCTAAATTTTCATAGAATCATAGAATGATTTGGATTGGAGGGGACCTTAAAGCTCATCTACTTGTTCTTATAAAAAAGTCCCTCTCCAGCTTTCTTGTAGATGTACTTTAGGTACTAGAAGGCTGCTATAAAGGCTCTCTGAAGCCTTCTCTTCTCCAGGCTGAGGAAGCCCAACCTTCTCAGCCTGTCTTCATAGCAGAGGTGCTCCAGCCTCTGATTAGTTTGTTGTGGCCCTTCTCTGGATTCACTCTAACAGGCCCATGTCCTTCTCATGTGGAGGGCCCCAGAGCTGAGAGCAGTACTCTATGTGAGGTCTCATGAGAGTAGAGTAGATGGTCAGGATCACCTCCTTCAACCTGCTTGTCACGCTCCTTTTGATGCAGTCCAGGATACAGTTGGGTTTCTGGGCTGCGAGCTCACACTGCCGGCTCATGTTCAGTTTCTCATTGGCCAACACCCCCAAGTCTTTCTCCTCAGGACTGCTCTGAATCCATTCTCTGAACAGCCTGCAGTTGTGCTCTGACACAAGCAAGTCAACCAGGACCTTGCACTTGGCCTTGTTGAACTTCATGAGGTTTGCACCTGTAAAGGTCCCTCTGGATGGTGTCTGTAACCTCCAATTTGTTGGCCACACCACACAGCTTGGTGTCATAGGCAAACTCGCTGATGGTGCACCCAATCCCACCACCCATGTTGCTGACAAAGATGCAGAATATTGCCAGTCCTAATACCTATCCCTGAGGATCACCATTCACTACTGGTCTCTATGTGGACATTGAGCCATTGATCACAAGCCTTTGAGTATGACCATCCAGACAATTCCTTATCCACTTAGTAGTCCACCTGTCAAATCCACGCCTTTCCAGTCTAGGGACAAAGATGCTGTGAAGGACAGTGCCTTGCAGAAATTCAGGTCGATGATATCAGTGGCTCTTCCCTTATCCACCATCATACCCCATCATAGGAGGCCACCAAATTTGGCAGGCACAATTAGCCCTTAGTGAAGCCATGTTGGCTGTCACCAATAATCACTAATATATCTTAGCATAGTTTCCAGGAGGATCTTCTCCATCATCTTGCTGAGCTTGGAAGTGAGACTCTCTGGCCTGTAGCTCCCCACATCTTCATTTTCCCCCTATTTAAACATGGGGGTTATTTTTCTCCTTTTCCAGTCAGTGGGAACTTCACCAGGCTGTCACAGATTCTCAAATATGACAGATAATGGCTTGGCGAATTTATCCACCAGCTCTTACAGGACCTGCAGATGCATCTCATCAGGTCCAATGGACTTGTGTACCTTCAAGTTCCTGAAATGATCTCAAATCTGATCTCCTACAGTGGGTAGTTATTCATTCTCCAAGTGCCTGCCTTTGCCTTCTGTGACTTGGGCAGTTGTGGCTGGAGCATTTGCCAGTGAAAACCAAACACAGAAAAGCCACTGACTACCTTGGTCTTCTCCGTATCCAGGGTCTCTTGTTTCCTTACAGAGGGGGGCCCACATATTCCCTGTCTTCCTTTTACCCCCAATGTACTTACATAAGTTTTTCTTGTTGCCCTTAATGTCCTTAGATAGATTTAATTCAATTCATTATACTACTTTCTTAAAGAAAAAGAAAAAAAAAATTCAAACAAGCAAGCCTGAAACAGCTTACACAAACCACTCTGTAACTTTGCATACAGTATTCTAACATTCCTGTTAGGTCCCTATACAAGAATTAAACAATATCTGGGTAAATTTCTCTGTGACTTACTCTTAACTTACATTGAGAACCACATCACTAGATAAAATAATTGTCCTGGCTTCAGCAGTAGCAGTCATTTTTCTCCTTCTTAGTAGCTGGTGGAGTGTTGTGGTTTTGACTTTTAGCCTGGAAACAGTGCTGATAACACCAGTGGTTTCAGCTGCTGCTCAGTAATGCTTGGTCTTACCAAGGACTATCTGAGTCTCATGCTCTGCCAGGGAGGAAGGGAAGCCGGGAGGAAGCAGAGACAGGACACCTCATCCAAACTAACCAAATTGGTATTCCATACCACAGCACATCATGGCCACCATATGAACTGGGAGCAGTTACCTGGAAGCATTAGATCACTGCTCGGTCAGGCTAGGTATCGGTCGGCGGGTGGTGAGAGGTTGTATTCCCTTGTTATTTTCCTTATTATTATTATTGGTGGTAGCAGCAGTAGTTTGTGTTACACCTTAGCTATGGGACTGTTCTTATCTCAACCTGTGGGAATTATATTCTTTCGATTCTCTCCTCCCTATCCCTCCAGGAGCAGGGAGAGGAAGAAGGAGGGGAGTGAGTGAGCGGCTGCATGGTTCAGAGTTACCAGCTGGGCTTAAACCACAACAATAATGTCATCTATTTGTCAACAATGTCACATAGTAGGCAATCTTAGGACATGTATTGCAAATTGCAATGCACTTTTCTCTCAAGACAGTAGATGTTAATTGATCAATATCATCAAGGTAGGCTCATTAAAAGATACAGAAATACAGCACAAGAAGACTTTAGCAGCCAGTTGCTCAAAGAGCTCTGCCTGCTTATCAGGTTTTATTAGCTCTCCTAAGCTGCAACAACTGCTGCTACCAAAGTGACAAGATTTACAGAACATAGTCTCTTTTGAACACACCCCAGAAAAGTATAATCGTGTTAATTGATGAGGATGGTAGAAAAGTTAATCTGACAAGCAGAAAGCCTAAGTTTGTCTAGAATTCAGAATGATGCAGTACTCCTCTGATTTAGAAAGGTAAGCATGCATTAAAATTTCAAGTTTTGTTAATGGTATCTGGACAGGGCTTTGCATAGTTGAAGTGATATACAAATGCAAGCAACTATTACAAATGCTGATGTTCCAAATTAAATTAATTGATTCTATGTTTAAATATCCTTTATAGTGGTGCAACTCTAATCAAACACAGAAGCGGACAGTACTTTACACAAAGCTCACAGCAGCCTTCTGGGCATGTTGTCCAACTGTGAGGTGGGTGCGTTCACAGTATGCTGGCTGGGTGAGCAACTGGCTGAAGGGCAGTACTTAAAGGATTATAGTGAATGGGGCTACATCTGGCTGGTGACTGGTCACCAGCAGTGTTCCTCATGGTTCAATTCTAGGGCCAGTTCAGTTCAATGTATGTATCAATTGCCTGGATACAGTAGTTGAATGCAGCAAGTTTGCTGATGCTACCAAACTGGGAGGTGCTGTTGACACTCTTGAGGGACAAGAGGTCCTGCAGAGGGCTCTCTACACAGATTGCACTATCAGGTAATGATTAATAGGATGAAATTTAACAAGCTTAAATGCCATATTCTGCACTTAGGACAGAGTAATGCCAGGCATAAGTATAAATTGGGCAAGTAGTGGGTAGAGAGCAGCCCTGGAGAAAAAGATCTGGTGGTGCTGGTCAACAATAGGTTTGATACAATTCAGAGGTGTTCCCTGGCAGCCAAGAAAGCAAACTGCACCCTGGGGTCCATCAAACACAGTATAACCAGGTGGTCAAAAGAGGCCATTATCTCACTGTATTCAGCATTGTAGGGCCACAATTTGAGTTCTGTGTCAAGTTTTGGAATCCACAATTTAAGAAGGATGTGAAGGTCCTTGAATGAGTCCAAAGGAGAGCAGCAAACCTGGTGAAAGGGCTGGAAGGAATGTCCTATAAGGAGCAGCTAAGGCCTCTGAGTTTGTCTAGTTTGGAGAAAAGAAGGCTGAAGAGCAACCTCACTGCTTTCTACAGTTTCCTGAGGAGAGGAAGCAGAGAGGGAGGTGCTGGCCTCATCTCCTTGGTACCCAGTGACAGGACACATAGCAATGGTTCAAAGCTGAAAGAGGGGAGGTTTACACTGGAGATTAGGAAGCATTTTTTAGAGACAGGGTTGTCAAACACTGGAACAGGCTTCCTAGAGAGGTAGTTGACACCCAAGGCCTGTCAGCATTAAGGGGATTTTGGAAAATACCCTTAATAATATGCTTAACTTGGTAAGCCCTGAACTGGTCAAGGAGTTGGACTAGATGATTACTGTAGGTCCCTTCCAAACACAAGTCTGTTCTATTCAATATATATATATTGAAAATTATTGAGCTGCTATTCCTCTTCTTGTTTTGAGTACTTCAGATACTAATCAAATCACTAATACACAAGTGTAATGAGCTGAATTTAATGACTTCTTAAAATATGGTTTTCTACCTTTTGCTATGGAATTGCAAACCAAAATTTCTGCATTCTGAATGGTAACAGAAAACTGGGAAAGACTAATATGATGGATAATGTCAATCAAGAATTAAATGAAGTATAGTATAGTACCTGCAAGGTGGGATCCGCTGATTTGTATGGGGGTCACATTTTGGTACTAAGATTGTACAGGCAAAAAACATAAGGTACTTGTAGCAGTTGGTCTGAACCAAGGCTGGGAAAAGAGAAGACTCCCAGCTGATAGAAGCTTCCTTCTGCGTCCTGTGTCCCAGGTAGTTTGGGTAATAAGTATAGTTGTAAGGCAAGTTCATACAGAGCTCCAGAGTAATTGATTCACATTGACCTTTCACAGAAAGAAAACAAAACGAAAAAAAACAAAACAACAAAAAAAAAAGAAACAAATGGTGTGAGATGAAATTAAATACAGAAGAAATAATTTAACAAATTTATCAGTCCGGGGATTTCTTCACAGGCTGGAGAAACTACAAAGTTTCAAAGCTCAAGATCCCATATAAGTAAAGAAAGGTGGATTTGACCTCGGCCTACATAATAACCTATTCAGAGACTTACATTCCCTTACTAATACACATTAACTTCCTGAGTAACATCTTAACTTTAACATGGTACAATAAACCATTCTTTAAAAACTGATTTGCTCTTTTCAAATTGAGTTTCTGATAATTTTCAAGAGTTCCTATATCATAAAGCAATGTACTCATAGCACAACTCATACTGGCAGGGCAACAGTCAAACTTAAAAAGACTGGGATTATATGATACTTTGGGTTGGAAAGGATCTCAGGAGGTCTCTAGTCTAATGTCCTGCTCAAAGCTTTGTCAGCTCTGAAGCCTGATCAGGTTTCTCAAAGCTTTGTTTAGTTGGATCTTGAAAAATCTCTAACGACAGAAACTCCACAATTTCTCTGTATAGAAAGGAGAATGCAGGTTTTTTTATTTTATTTTTTGCATCCCAAGATCTGGAGGAGGAATGAGGACAATTATGTTATATATTGCACAAACACTGAGTAACAGACAGTCTACATGCTAATAATTAAATTCAGATAAGGCACACTTGGTAATGAAGAGAATGATAAGCAAGAACAAACTAAATGCAACAGATACAAGTCCATATGATCACCCTGAATGAAGCTATATACAGAAGTCATTCAGCTTTTAGGGAGTTCATCACAACACATATTAAACTGACCAAGTATTTTAGATTTAAAATACCATATAGCTCTTGCATTTCTTCTCAAGCTGGTAGTCAGAAATAGTTACTTTTGAATTTTCCACCACAACAGAAAAGTTTCAATGAAAAAATATACTAGAAAGTATGACAAAAAAAGTAATTTGCTACCAAAAGACTGCAACTATGTTTGCCTGTTGAGAAAGAAACATATCTTAACATGATTAATATTGTCTACCAGCCAGCTGTGGCAAATGTGTGATTCTATAGCTGCACCTTTGAGAGGAAGAAGACTCAACAGTCAGTTAATCAGCTGATCAGCTGAACTGTCATTCTTGCACTGGCATTCGCTGTTATAACCTCTTTTAGTATTTACCTCTAATTTGAAGATTATAAAGTTCATTTTATATACAACTTTTCCTCTCTGCTAAATCCTTGCATACTGCATATACTTCTGTCAACTCCAACCACTTAGTCCCAGCTCTGGGGTATATGAGGTTCAAAGACTACAAAAATCCTCATCGTACTACTGTGATTTCCTGTTCCTTATGAACTCTTTCTTATCCTCCCACACTTCAGTTGCCTAGATCAGTTTGGTTTTGTCTTGATTTTTCCCCAGTAATCATATTTTCTTGATGTGTACAGAATCTTACATGCTCATCAGTATTTCGTGATGAAACATGAGTAAATGGACCCAAAAGCACATGCAATGTTTTAAGTGTTTGTATAACATAACATTTGAAACTAAGTGGCAGAAATGCTCACATTTCATTCTCTCATTTGTTATGACTCATATTTACATACATTTAGGTGAATTCAAGGAGAAAATCTAGTCCACTGAAATGCCTTTGCAGGATACAAGTTTTCACTTTACATGTGTTCAATACAGTTGCAATTCCTTTTTTCAATGCTTTCAGAAAGCTTCTACTGCATTATGTGCAAAGATGTCACTGTAGGTTTGAAAATAGCAACTTTTGACTCTTACACCCAGTTCCCTTCAATCCACAAACAGAGTAACAAACAGAACATACATTCCAGGGGAGCATCTGACTGAATTCAAGTAACCCAAATGTTAATCTTTCCTTCTGATATCTGTCCTATGGTTTAAGTTGCTGCTCCCTTATTTATGGCACATATAAGTACAGGCTAATGAGTAGGAAACAAGGAATAAAATTACTTGCGACTTATCCTAAAGAAAAAAAAAACAAACAACAACAACAAAAAACCTCATTCTAAAAAAATAAAGAAAAAGAAACCAATGCAAAAACCCAAAATCAAAAAAAAAACCAAACAAACCCACACAAAAAAAAAGCAAAACAAAAACCCACAATCAAAGAACCAAACTCATAAACCATCAGATTATGTCTGGGTTTAATATCTTCATGTACTAACTTGCTCTACCTTCTATATAGAAGTTAGCTCCAAACATAGTAACAGAAGTGAATGGGGTATTTCACAGAATTTTAGAAGGATTAAAGTTGGAAGAGATCTCTGGAGATCATCTGGTCCAATCTCCCTTCTTAGGCGCAGCCACCTTGAGCAGGTTGCGCAGAACCATGCCCGGACAGCTTCTGACTTTCTAGGGAGTCTCTACAACCCCTTATAGGCAACCTGTGTTTAATCACCCTACCAGTAAAACAAGTGTTTCCTTATATTCAGTTATCCTTACACTCCCATGTTTCAGTTTGTGCCCATTGCCTTCGGTCCTGTCACAGAAAGCCAAAAAAACAAAATAGCCTGCCTCTGTTGTCTTTACACTCTCCATTCAGATACTTGTTCTGCTATCCTAAATATATTATTATTGCTTCATAATGCCAGCCTAAACTGATCAGACATTATTGTTCATGCAGAGTATCTACTTTAACCAATATTGTGAAATACGGCCTATGCTTTGGAATTTTCCAACTACAGTGTTATTTGGGTAAGAAAATACTGCTTTGTCAACACTGACGTTTTTCATGAGAATTCTCACGTCTTACCAAAGATGAAATATCTCTGGTCAAAATATGAACAGCAAAATAACGTGAAAAAAGACGACATTATTCCCAGATGTTATGCAAGAAAAACCTCTCCCAAATTCTCTTGCTGTTCCATTGTGCGTAGACAATGAAATATTCACTGGACCAGAATAGGAGAGAGATGATCTGCAAATCTAATTCAGATCATGAATTACTCCTGTTGAGAACTATGGACTGTTGCCCATAATATGACAAGGAAGCATCTTCACTAAAAAGCTCTGGGGTTTCTTATGACACGGAATAAGAACATTGTTTTAGAACTCAAATATCACACATCAAAAAAAGTTTTTCACTGTCTTGTAACATAGTGCCAGCCACTCAAATGTTTTCCAAAATTGCTTCCAATACATACAATGGGATACAAAAATCTGCAGAAAAGATTTTGGACAAATTATTCTGTACCACAGTCATTCTCATACTGATTTATCCACAAGAAAGATGAGTCCAAGAAATAAAGTACACTTTCAGCTCTGTGTGAGAGGAACTGAACTGAGTCACATTGCTTGAAAGACTATTACCTTTCAGAGGGCTGTAGCTGCTATTTATGAAAGTTAATCTGCTTAAGAGAGAACTACTCCCTGAGTGGATAAGAGCCAGAGGCTGCTGTGGGTATTTATGTATTTTTGTACTTGTTGGGTAAGGCTGCTGCAGGTAAATTTGCCACCCAGAAGACCTGTCTTATGGACAACTAGTGACTACACAGCCATCAGCTGTGAATCCTATGTTGTTTCTGTCACAATATATCAGATAGATATTACATGGTCTTTACTAAGCAGTTTAAGCTGAAAGTACTTAAAAATAAATACAGTTACAAAATACTGTCCTTTTTTGGTTCAACTCAATGTAAAGTTGCTACCATTTTAAACATATAAACCAGGGTTTAGTGAAATGTCTGTTAACTTTTGGAATCATTATGAGTAAAACTTTGAAGTAATAAATAGAAATATGGAAACCCCATTCCTGAGCAAACCACAGTTTTGTGGCAATGTCAGTAACACTCACATAAAAAGCCGATATTCACATGGAGAAACTGAGAAGCAACGACTGTTCTTAAAGGCTCAGGATGCTAAAGCTGATGCTTCTCCTGCAGACAATGATCTGAGACTAAATATCCTGCACTCCGTGAGCATTCAGCCCACAGAGAATCAATCTAATCACACCCATTTAAATTCGTGACTAGCTAAAGTGGAGTTATTCAAGTCAGCAATTATACCTCAATCAATACTTGTCTATTCTGACCTTAAAAAATCAGGAAAATATGACCTTCAAGTCTCACCAAAGATAAGGAAAGATTACTTGAAGAACTGTTTTCTGTGGAGATGCCAGACACCTACAGTTTCAAGGGGTTCCAGTAGGAACTGCAGATGTGGTCAACAACCAAAGTAGTTTGATCTGTTGTGGTATCTCATGTTTCACTTCTCATTCTTTTTTAGTGTATGTATCCCATGTATATTGCTTCCTTTTCACCAGGAGAGAGATAAACTCTCACAGGAGATAATATTGCAAGACACAGATGAGAAAATGACTGAGGTAATACAATGAAGATACCTGAGAGTTTAACAACAACAAAAAAAATATTATTTTAAAAATTAAGATTTTAATACAAGTTTTTAAAAAATAAAGTGTATTTTTATTAGCTTTGTGTTATTTGGATGCTTTCCTTCTCATTTCATAACCCTTTCTAAATATTGCTTGAGGTTCGATATTTCTTGGTTTGGTTCACAACAGGCAAGTAAAAAAACCCCAACAACTACTATTCCAATCACCTTAGAATGCTCCTTCTCACCTGAATAGTTTGATTATGGATTAAAAGCCAGATCAACACAGGTGACGTACATGATAAGCAATTGCTGCAGACCACCTTTAACAAAAAGAGGAAGTAGATGAACCCTTCTTGAGAGCTGAGGGTGCCTATTGATGACAGGCCTAGTACTTATGAGAGTTTTATTCATGTTGATATCTGCTCGAAGGACAGCAAGTTGGTCTTAATGCAGAGCCTCCTGAGAGCACAGAGTCCATTCCAATGCAAAGCATGTCAAGATGATTCTATGAGAAAGCGCACCATAAGACTACCTTGGCTGAATGTGATTCTCCTGACCAAGCTCGGACACAAAAGAATACACAGAAGGCGTAAGAGGGGATTGCAGCACTGAAGTAGAACATAGAGAAATTTCCCAAGCAAGAATGGAGTTAGAAAAGCCAAAGCTCATCTAGAGTTGAAACTACCAGACAATGTAAAGGGCAAGAAGGAATGCTCTTGTAAGTATACTGGCAGCAACATGAAGCAAAAAAAAAAATGTGTATCACCTGCTCATTGTGGCAGTGGAGCTAGTTACAAGGTACACAGAAAAGATGAAGGTATTCTGTCTTTTTAGCCTCAGTTTCCAGCAAGGAATATCACTGGAAGGCTGCTTTATATCATTTATCATACAATATGTATTGGTCAGAAGAATAAGCAGTTTTGCCAGTTTGAATATCAAAATTATTCCTTCATAAAAGGGCTAGAAGTTCTCCAGACTACTAAACATAGCATCATGTTTCCTTGTCTATTGAAATTAAACCAGTAGCTTCTGATTTACACTTACACTGTGTTGTTACTTCATGTAAACAGTGAATGTCAGTAGATGTTAAGAAGCACAACTGTAAATAGCCTTTAAGAACATATCAAAAATTCACAGAAGGGAAAATATCTCAATGTTAAATGTTAGGATCTCTAAGTACATCAATAATAAAAAGTTACGATGGAACTTTTGTTTCAACTTTGCCTTTTTCAATACTTAATCATTACACAAATTAAATTAAAGTATTATTTACTATGTCCTACCCTGCATCCTCATTATACTCTAAAACACACTAAACCAATGACAGTGTGAAGCATGTGACCTACTTACTGCAGTTTGTCTGGCTGTTTCTCATCTCACAGAGAGAAGTTCCACAGGGATCAGGACAGGAAGTACATCTCTGGTCTCCCTCCTGGCACAGGGTTTGACCTGAGGAAAATAGAAATTTACTATTCTAATTATTTACCAGATTAATAAAAATTACTGGAGTGTAGCAATGAGAAAATGTAGAGTTTACATTACAATTAAGCATTTATTTTACATAATTAAGCATTTTACAGCATTTCAAGTGCAGCAAGAAAGTGTTGTAAAAAAGAAAAGTGTGCAGGCGTGTCCAGATGTCACTCTTCTTTACCCATATACTTAAAATAAGATTTTATATCCCAGTTTCCAATTGAGAGGTATGGATCTCTGAAAGCCACTTATCACAATTCTGTGGCAAAGTATGAAAAGTCATATAAATCAGATTTTGAAGGGAACAATAGGTTCTAGTTGAAAGAGAATATTCTCTCAGAATCATTCCTCGGTGCTATTCAGTTGATCTGCTTCTCATTTTATGATTGTTTTGGTGGACAATAAAATCTTCCTGAAGAAAGGTCATCAAAGCTGAAGTGCCACTGTCCTTCTTTGGCTGGTTAAAACACAAACAACAAGAAACCCCAAAAGGCTATGGTCCTAAAAATGGAATTCAGAGCAACTAAAACCAGCATTTCATCAAAATATTTCTGAACATATTACCTGGGTAATTAGTTTTGTTGACAAATCCCTGGACTTCTCTCTGTGTCACAATGGTGATAGCTCCTTTCCAAACCATTAAATTCTCTCTTCAATGTGACTTTTGCAAAAGTAATCATTTAATTTACTATTCTGTACACAGATACTGAACAGGCTGGATTTCATCATCTTGTCCTCTTTAAAATGGGTTATTGCAACTACTACTTAGTGTTGTATTGCATTACACAGTTGATTATCATTGAACATTAATCATTTGGTCATGACATCCTTATATTGATGTACAGAAGATTCTTAAGAAACATCTTGTTTCAATGATCTTGACAACAGCCTAATCCCAAAGAACTGACAGTGTAGTAATGTGGATTTGCTTCCCTTCATACACGTTATATATTGAAGCAATAGAGGTACTTTCTTTAGCTGTAGCAACTGACTGTCTTACTTCACAGGTGCAGCTGATTGTAAAATTGAACTTAAAAAATAGGGAAAACTTACATTCTAAAACTATTACAAATAATTACATTAAAATTAATTTTTTAACTTTAATCCAACCCCTTCTTATCCCACAGGGGAAGGGTTTCTTAACTCTTTAAAATTCCTTTTGCTGCAATGTAGTTTCTTTTGATCTGAACACAGACAATGCTGAATTTCTATAAACACACTCTACTCTCTCTTTTAAAGGGGTCACAGAACAGCTGCGTATTTATCTTAACAGGTGTGTTCTACTTAATAACTTTTGAATAGGTTGTCTTATCTCCACTACATCTGACAACACCAGCGTTTTCTATATAAAATTAACTAATTTCTTTAAAAATTAAATGCAAAAGAGTATGTCTTTAATAATTCTCCATTGAAAGAAAGGCTGCTATCTGAACCTACCTTACTGTAAACAAGAGAATTACATGTGAAAAATATCCTCAAATACCTTCACAACATTACAACATTTTTTTTCCAAGCGTCAAAATGCACCACAGGACACAAGTCCTTGGGGAAACATCTTCTGGGGCCCAAGAAACTGCCTGGTTTCCTTTCTCTTCATATAAACCATCATGAGCCAGCTACTAAGGGGCTGTGAAAACTTATATTTTCATACATTTTTCCTTAGTCACACTAAATCATTAATTTATATAGGAAAACATCCTTTCTCTGATTCCCAAGTACTGAAGAAAAAATAATTTTCATGAGAAAATTCCTTCTCAAATAGCACCAATTCCTGTGATAGTAGCTTCTAATTGCAGCAGACAATGTGAGTATACACCAATTTATTTTAAGTAACAGCTCATCATATCAAATAACCAAAATCCATACTAAATATCACCTCCATTTCCTTAATTTTTCATATTTTTAAGGACTAATAAAGCTCTGCTTACAAACTCCTGTGTAAAAGCAGACACTAGCAAATGTTAGCAAGTGTTATTTGGAAGGGAATGAAAGTAAATGTCAGACAGCTTTAGCAAAAGACACTTCAGAATAAAGCAGTCAATGGTAGGTTCAATAAGAGCAGTAAAATGGGGGATATCCTTACTTTCACTGCAGTTTTCTTCATCGCTTCCATCTTTACAGTCATTATCTCCATCACACTGGAATGCACTAGGAATGCACTGCCCATTTCTGCACTCCACCAGACCCTGACTGTGACACGCTAGAGAGAAAAAGATGATGATACACTGGTTAACTTAGATTAATGAAGGTCTTAATTATTTTTGAAAGTTATCTTGAAGTTATTTCAGGAGGAGCTAATAACACTGCTTAGCACTGAAAGTCACTAAAAGACATTTTTCATTGTATGTAGGTTGTGTTTTCAACAGCTTACAGCTACTACAAACCAACAAAAGCACCATTTTTGCTCAACTAAAAACTGTCATCTTTTCTTTGCCTACTCACTTACATTCTTTAATTCAGAACAGATTCTTAGGTTTCAGGGAAAATTTTAGGATAGTGGCTGCAAGGACAAGCACTGAATGGCAGCAAGAATCAAAGCAGTATAAGCGTATCTCTTATGACAACTTTAATCACATTAAAACATATGCTAGTTCCCCAAGACTTGATTTTGCAACCTTGGCAATATACTAGGGTAGTTGTTTTGCAGATATATACCATTATCATTGGAGAAGAGAGAGGTCCAGATCTGATAACCTGATATGTTGCATACAGACACATGAGAAAGTTGTAACAAACTCAGAATGCCTACAGTTTAAAGAGATTATATACATTCATTCATCATTCTTTAAGGAGAACATCACAATTAACAAAAAGGTAATTCTGTAATTAACAAGCTAAAACACAATGTTGGAAGCTCTTAACAATGGCAAGAAATGTTTAATTTGTTGCAGATGTCTTCCAGTAGGGATGATTATCAAGTGTGAACTTTGCAAATCAAATAAACTTGTAGTTGTGCCTTACAAGTAGTAAGTAAGTATACTACTTATCTTACATTATTTTCATTTTAAAGAAATAAAAAAAAACTGATTTAGAAATTAAAGGAACTTACAGCAATTCATTTCATCTGATTTGTCTATACAATCATGGTCACCATCACATACCCAATCAGCAGTTATACATCTCCCATCTCCACATTGATGATGTGTCACTGGATTACAATCTAATTAAAATTTAAATATGAGGGAAAAAAAAAAAAAAAGGATGATGAGTTACAATTTGTGTATTTTGTGATTTTGATCAATTGTCCTATGCCTATAAGATAATCATTCTTACCAATGAGCCATTTTGAAGTTGTAAAACACAATGAGATTTTCCTGTTCCTGGAGATTTTTTTGGCAGATGGTAGTTACATACGTTCTGAATTCTATTGCCCATACAGATAGTGTTGCACTTACTCCTTCTCTCAGGTGCACAGTTGTTTCAATTTGCAAATAGACACATTTCTAAGATTTGTTAAGCAGATTAAAAGATCTTCTGTGTTCCCATATAATGAAATGCCTTTCAGTTAGCCAACGTTTCCAGCTGCCATCAGGGAAAATTGTTCCCTACATATATCTTTTTACTATGAAGTAAAAAAAATAAAAAAGGTTTCATCTGCCATAGTTGGCACTTAATCATAAACTTTTTTTGCATACACTCAGAATTCTTCATAAGAATGATCTACAAGGAAACTATTCCAATCTTCATCTTATTTTCATACCTAAATGCTTCCACAAATAAATAAAAGCATTCTTTTGAGCAGTCTGACTTTACACCAAAATGAATAGGGAGCGTAAACAGTCTGATATGAGACTCATTTATAACCTGTACAAAAAGTTAGATCTTACATTTTCTATATAAAGAAAAAAACCCTATCTCAAGATAGCAATGGCAAGAGTTAGGTAAACATTCAGAAAAGTCTTTATTCAAAGATGGTTTATAAAAAACAAAAAACCAACCAAACAAACAAAAAAGGAATAACCAGAACTGATAAAAAGCAGGGAAAGATCCTGGAGTCTTAGAGTATGTTTAATTTGGAGAAGAAACATAAAACACTCTCAGAAAAAAATGTGCATTGATTTTTAGTTTGGAAATTCCCTGCGATTTTCCTTAGAAAAGCAAAAGAAAAAAAGTCAGAAATAATATTTTAAATTTTAAACACCCATTTTAGAGCACTTAATTTGTCTTAAGTGTAGCACCAGGAGCAAAAGTTAAAAAGAACAAAGGCTTTCAAAGTGTTGTAATATTTACATGTGCTAATTATTTTTTAACGGCAAAACCATCTTTGTCCTACAAAATTTAAGTGTAGGTAGAAAGACAAATATAAGAATGAAGAACATACAAAAGTTGACTGAAAGCAGAATTCGAAAGAAACATAATTTGATCATCAAAATACGCAAATTCACTCTGAAGCTTATGTAAAAGCAGTTCAGCTACAGAACAGTTACCATCACCAGTGTGTAAGCTCTTATGGTTTGCTTTAATCTCAGTTAAATTCAGCCATGTTAGCAAGAAAGCAAACATAACATCTTGAACTAGTTTAAACCAAATTGTGAATCACAGCATTTCTTCAAAATACCACTACCTTCAAAATTTTGATTGACCCACAACTCTCCTTTAAGACTTTACAACTGGCACATAAAATTTGTGAACTGTTTCTACTTTGCCCAAACAGAACTGCAGCAGGGTATATTACTCTTTCAATAGTTTAAGGAAAAAGGTTGCTGATTCAGGCAATACTGGTATCTTAAAAGACTTTAGAAAAGCATAAAACGTTCACTGACCACAGTTCTGTTCATCACTAAGGTCTCCACAGTCATCATATCCATCACAAACAAACGTGTAATTTAGGCATTTTCCTGTGTCGCAGCGAAATACATCATCACTGCAGTCTACAAAACAAATGTTTGTAAATGTTAACATGACTTTGGAACATTCATATAAGCTATGAATACATTGGCTAAATCAAAATTAGGTGAAGATACATCCCAATTTACAGATATGCATTAATACCCAATGTGTATCTGTTTATTAGAACCTAATACGGAAGAACAAGAAAGAAGAAAAGCAATTTTTAGACATTTTTATTAACAATTGGTTTAGGATTTGTTACAGCTTCTTTCCTGTTCAGATTCATATGTTATAGCTGGCTGAGCTGAATTCTGATTCCTCAGCTGGCAACCTACATTGCACAAAGTCGCAGACTAAATGGCACGGGAAACATGGTAAAAACCTAATACCAGTTTTCGGCTGCAGCTGTGAAAGTAGTGACATAGCTAAGTAAATTAAACTATATGTTCAAAAAGAGGAAGGGATTCTTCTAAAACCTAACTATTGCCTGCATACTTATTATGGCCCATCAAAGGGAAGAAGAGAAAAATGCAAGTCAAGAGCCAGGAAAAGAAAAGACTGCATCATGTGATCAGTTTCTTGATGCCGAATCCTGAAAGGAGATTCTAGCAAGAATTATTAATATGAAAAAGATTAAAACGAGATTTCTGCATTTCATAACACATATAATTTTCAACATTAAAACTAAGAAGGCACAGCTGTAAGATTCACTTATGTAACTTAGAACATCTACATCATTTCATTTCTAAAGCACGCAGTAGATCTAAACTATCTGCTTCAAATCAGACAAATCATGCATCAGAAGTGTCTGTTTCTCTTGCCTGGTTTTCCATACAGTTTAGACATTTAGCTCAGATAAAGTTACCTGTACAGGGACAGACAACTGTCCCTAATGTATGTCATCTCATAACTAAAAACCAAGGACATCTCTCCAATCTAGTAATATCTAAAACAAATATGAGAAGTTCTGTAGTTTGGTACTGCAGATGAGGGAAGCTTCGACAGGAACCTGGATATCCCAGGAGAATGCCTCTGGACACATTTACTTTTTTTTAATCTTGAATTATGAACCAAACCTGATTGAGTAATGCCTTCAAGGCCAATGATACTGAGGTTGAATGGGCTTCATCTCTTGTCACCTCATCCTGTCATTTTAGGGCATGATCACAGCATTGCACCCACCAGGTTATGGAACTGACACTGAAGCAACAGACAAAGCAAGCTTCTTTGCTGTTACTGCAGATGTATTTTCATAACAAAAATGGGAGAAGAAACTTAGAGATGGATAACAAAACATATTAACCTTAGTATTAAATTAATAGGAAAGGAAATATATGTGTGCACAAAGGTGTCAGAAGCAAGAGCAGAACAGGATTTAAAGGAATGCTATATATCATGTGCTACAGAGCACTGTGTGATTGCATTTAAATAATCATACAGCAAGAAGATGAATAACAACCTGACATAAGATAAAGAAACAAGAATCCAAATAGATTTAGGTTGGAAAAGACCCTTAAAATCATCGAGTACAACCGTTAACCTAGCACTGCTAAGTGCACCATTAAATCACACCCCTAAGCACCACATTCACATGTCTTACAAATACCCCCAGGTATGGAGACACAATCACTTCCCTGGGCAGCCTGTTCCAATTCTTGACTACCCTTCTGGTGAAGAAATCTTTCCTAATATCAAATCTAAACCTCCCCTGGCACAATTTGAGGCTGTTTCCTCTTGGCTTGCTAATTGAGCGAAGAGACCATCCCCCACCTCACTACAACCTCCTGTCAGGTAGTTGTAGAGAGCAGTGAGGTCCCCCGGAGCCTTCCCTTCTCCAGACTAAACAACCCCAGTTACTTCAGCTGCTCCTCATCAGACCTGTGCCCCAGACCCTTCACCAGCTCTGTTGCCCTTTTCTGGACCCACTTCAGCACCTCAATGTCTCTCTTGTAGTGAGGAGCCCAGAACTGAACACAGAATTCAATGTGCAGCCTCATCTGTGCCAAGTACAGGGGCAAGATCACTGCCCTGGCCCTGCTGGTTACACTATTGCTGATACTATTGCCCTTCTGGGCTGCCCATGTCCAGCAGCTGTTGACCAGCATGCCCAGGTCCTTTTCTGCAGGGCAGCTTTCCCCAGGCTGTAGCACTGCATGGGGCTGTTGTAACCTAAGTGCAGAATCCAGCATGTAACCTTGTAGAATTTTACACAATTGGCCTCAGACCATCAATCCAGCCCATCAGTCCAGATCCCTCTGTGAAGCCTTCCTACCCTCAAGCAGATTAACACTCCCGTCCAATTTGGAGTCATCTGCAAATTGACTGAGGGTGCAGTCAACACAAAGATCAAGAACAACCCTGGTGATACAGGGTTGTTAAGACTGTAAAGTGTTTGTCATAAGAGTAAACTGTTGCTGCCAAACAAAAGATTATGAGGACACAAAAGCCTAGTAGGTTTTGCTGTCAGACAAGTGACTCTGTCCAGACCACTTGTGTATATACTAGGGATGAGACAATTAAGCCAATGAGACTGAGTGCAAATGAGTAAAAGCTTTTTAGGATCCACATGGCCTTCTTCTTACTGAGATTACCCATTCAGTTTTATTACAGTAATTTCCCACAAAAACAATGATAGATTTGAATGGCTTGATTTCAAGCAAAGCACAAAGTTAAATAATTTCTACCAGACTATTGCATATATTATATTGCAATTCGTAATATTCATGCCTCTGCCACCCTCTGGGCCTCACCATTCATCCAGTTTTCAATGCACCTCAATTTTCAACCTGTCTCATTAACATATATCAGAGTGAATTATTGTAACTCAAATATAGTGTGCAGCTGAGAGAAATCTATTTCTGCCCCAAAATTATCAGTATCGTTACTGTCATCCTTGAGAAACTTACCTGTCTGCATGCAATTCTGTATTATGTTACTGCAATTACAAAGTAGAAGAGGCAGAGCAAGAGTTCAACAAGTAAACCTAAAGCACATCAGAGACTGAAACAAAGCTGGAAAGAACAGGAAATAAACACGACAGGGCTCCACAGTGATAAAGAAACTTACCAAGGGAAAAAAAAAAAAAACAGAACCAAATATGCTGAGAAAAATAAAGTTCCTGAGTTAATTGAAACCAAGCCCAAAGACCAAAGCTTCAAGGCCACCGTCAGCAAAGGCAGTTTTGTCTGCAAACCCATTTCTATTCTGCCTTATCAAGTTTCTTTCAGTTACCTTTTGTAAAGGGTTTTCTTTTTTCTTCTTCCTCTTAGAGAGCTATTTTTTTTTCTTTTCCATTCAAATAAAGCTTGGCCTTTTAAGTTTAACAGCCTTTTAATCTCTTTGGGAAGTAACTGTAAGAGAAGATTCTCCTCACCATGCTGGCCAACATGAAGAGCTTCATGTGGCCCCTTCACAAGACTCAAGCAGCAGAAATACTTGTCTTTCTGTGTAATTTTTTGTCTTAAACTACCTATTGCTACATAAGTTTGTTTGCTAGAACACAGAGTCCAAATATTTTTCTCCATCTATATTACCCACAGTCTTTGTTTACCATTCTCATGCAGAAAAAAGAGCTCCCAGCAACCAAAGGAGCAGAAACTAGTCAAGAAGTGAGATGTATGTTTACACAATTATCCTCTTCAATGCATTCATGCTTCTTACTCTAAGCTAAATCTGCTGCTTTTGTTTCATATGCTCAATATTACCCCCATCTTCATGGCTAACAACCAAATCTAAAAAAAAAAAACCTCATTCTATGCTAGGTAAAACTTTCCTATAAGCAAATACAATTTGGACTTAATAAGAAAGGAACAACTTTTCTGTGTGTTGTCCTTGATCCCACTAAACACTGGCAAGCTGTATGTAAGCACTAATGGTCACAATTCAGTTTGTACAAATTAGAACAAAGCCTAGAAACTCAAAATTCTATTTCCTTTCTCAGATATTGCCAACTGTTTAATAATCAAATGATGAATAGCAGCTACATCCTGTGGAGTACTGAATATTCTCATTATTATGGAAATGCCAGTCACTGCTAAAGTTACTGAACTATAGAATCATAGAACTGTTAGGGTTGGAAAGGACCTTAAGATCATCTAGTTCCAACCTCCCTGCCATGGGCAGGGACACCTCCCACTAATCCATGTCACCCAAGGCTATGCCCAACCTGGCCTTGAACACTGCCAGCAAGGGAGCATTCACAACTTCCCTGGGCAACCCATTCCAGGGCCTCACCACTCTTACAGTAAAGAATTTCTTCCTCAGATCCAATCTAAACTTCTCCTCTTTAAGTTTTAGCCCATTATCCGCTGTCCTATCAATACAGTCCCTCATGAAGAGACCCTCTGAAACATCCCTATAGGCTCCCTTCAGATATTGGAAGGCTGCTATGAAGTCTCCATGCAGCCTTCTCCAAGCTGAACAGCTCCAACTCTTTCATCCTATCTTCATAGGGGAGGTGCTTCAGTCCCCTGATCATCCTCGTGGCCCTCCTCTGCACTTGTTCCAACAGTTCCATGTCCTTTTTATGTTGAGGACACCAGAACTGCACACAACACTCCAAGTGGGGTCTCACAAGAGCAGAGTAGAGGGGCAGAATCAACTCCCTCATTCTGCTGGTCACACTCCTTTTGATGTAGCCCAGGATACGGTTGGCTTTTTGGGCTGCAAGAGCACACTGCCGGCTCATGTTCATTTTCTCATCGACTAACACCCCCAAGTCCTTCCCCTCAGGGCTGCTCTGAATCTCATCTCTGCCCAACCTGTAACTGTGCCTGGCATTGCTCCAACCCAGGTGTAGGACCTTGCACTTGTCATGGTTCAACTTCATGAGGTTGGCATCAGCCCACCTCACAAGCATGTCAAGGTCCCTCTGGAGGGCATTCCTTCCCTCCAATTTATCAACCAAACCACACAGCTTGGTGTCATCAGCAAACTTGTTGAGGGTGCACTCAATCCCACTGTCCATGTCACTGACAAAGACGTTGAACAAGACCGATCTCAACACCGATCCTTGAGGGACACCACTCATTACTGGTTTCAAGCTGGACATTGAGCCATTGAGCATAACTGTTTGCGTATGGCCATCCAGCCAGTTCTTTATCCATTGAGTGGTCCACCTATCAAATTGATATCTCTCCAACTTAGAGACAAGGATGTCATGTGAGAGAGTGTTAAAAGCTTTGCACAAGTCCAGGTAGATGACATCAACTGCTCTACCCCTGTCCATCAGTTCCATAGCCCCATCATAGA
>JASSUY010046039.1:0-21004 GCA_032466535.1 Forpus xanthops
TCTGTGTTATACCTTAGTTACTGGACTGTTCTTATCTCAACCCATGGGAGTTACATTCTTTTGATTGTCCTCCCCATGCCGCTGGGAGCAGGGGGGAGGAAGAAGGGGGAGTGAGCTGATGCCTGTGTGGTTCTGGGATGCCAGCTGGGCTTAAACCACGACAGCTGAACAAGCCCAGCTCTCACAGCATGTTTTCATAGGAGAGGTGCTCCAGTTCTTTCCTATGAAAAGGAGAAAAAAGAAGTAAGTCTTTGAGAGGAGGCAAGTAAGACACACTGGGGTTTGTGCTAGGCTTGTTTACATGCCTTGTCCAGAATTAAACCTCAAGAAATCAGAATTCAGGTACCTCAGTCCAGACTTTGGGAAGAAAACACCTGTGTCACTTTGGCTCTGTTTTTCTTTTGCACCGTTTTATGCAGTGTTTTCCTGCATTGAATCCTTCTGAGAGATGAACTTGTTTCTTTTTTTTTAAGCCTGGCTGGTTGTTTTGTTGGTTTTTGTTTTGTTGGGGTTGGTTGTTTTTTTTTCTCTATTCTGTCCTAATTCTTTTATTCTCTTGCCCAGGACAATTTTTAACAACATATAGATCAGTTCTGTGGCACTTCCACAAAGGGAAGGTGCTCTGAAGTTGTATCATATAAAGCACCTGACATGTGCAAGGCAGAAATCTGTCAGAAATGAGTATTTTGTTTTATCATTATTCAAAACTAGGGATTGTTGCAATGCTTTGACTGGAGTGACGTGTTTGAGAAGACTTTCCCTTTCCTCACATATTAAAAGCTCTCATAATTTTGTTTAAAGTATATTATTTTTAGAAATGAAACCTCTATTTTTTTTATATTGCTTAAGTGTAGGACATCTTCTGGAGTAAATTATCTGTTTTCTGAGCAAAAGACCAGCAGAAACCAACCTTTATTTTATTGCAGGAATTCTTTCCAGTACCCCTTAAGCAACCATAACTATATAATTGAAAGAGTGTGATTTCTTGATATTGATTTGGCTTTTTACTTCCAAAATTCCAAGCAAGAAATTATCATTTTAATGCGCTGGTCAATAAGATGCTGTGTGATAATTTAAGAGATCCAGGAGCGAAGATTTCCGCAAGTTTGACCATTTTTTGATGCTGAATTTCCTCTTTTCTAAAGTAAAGGTAACTCTTTTGATCAAGGCTTGAAGCTTGAGTAACAAACTGTCTTGCCTGGTCTTGCAACAGCAGGTTTGGTGTTGAAATTCATGACAAGGAAGCAACACCAGGTTTTTGAATTGGTTTGTTTCCTAGTTGATGAGTCTACATCTTCTGAGACCAAAGTGTAGGGAAAATCTACAAGTCCTGAGGTGCTTCAGCAACTGCTTTAGTGGGAGTCTTACATCTCCAGTGGTGTAGGACACCAGGACACACCACTGAATTCACAGCTTATGCTTTCTAAACATAGCTTAAATATCCTTGTCTTTGCTCCTGTATAAGAGGGCATTTTATGAGCTGTAACTGTTACAGTGCTTTTCCACAGCTTATATGTAGTAAGTGCCATAGTCTACAGCTAAAGAGATTATTTTTTTTATATTTAAAACCTGATGAAAAAAATCATGCAGTATTTATTTTACTGCATAATAGTAATATTTTTTGTGTGTTCTGTGTACTAACTGTGTATGCATAAGGCTCTTGAAGTGAAGCTCAAATGTACCAAGGGGTTCACAGACTTGAATCTAAGCAGTTTTCCTTCAGAGAGACACAGTATTTGCCAGTGGCTTTTTTGCTAAATGATGCAGGTAGCAGAAATTAGAGGATAGTGTGGCAAGAAAACTCCTCTGTGTGCGTGGAAAATTGGTACAAAAGCAATTGTACCTACTTAAGCCATTAAAACTATCACTGACATCCTGTTATTATTAATCAAGTCTTGTATTTCCATGAGTATGTTAATTCATCTGAGGGTAAGAGCATCATAGGTGGGATAGTTTGGTGTGCACAGGGCTGAATGTTAGAAGGCAGCTAGATGCTGAAAAGCAAAAGCTCTCTGAAGGGTGATTGCATTTCTCTATTGCTTTGTGCCAGAGAGAGAACAAAATCCCACCATCTTTTATCTCCCATCTGTTTATGCCTTATCCAAAACTGACTGGGAAATTGTAAATGAAAGGATGCTCTTTATCTCCCTAGGGACTAACAGTATTTTCCCCTACATGGTTCAGTGCACCTTGCATCTTTGTTAATTGCCACTGTGCTTGAGAATTAGGATATGCTTTTGCAAAATAGGGGATGAACTACAAATCAGTTGAGCCAAGCAAATTACCAATTTTCATTTTATTAGTAATTTGCTTTGTTAGGTGTTTGCATGAGGTGTGCTTCAAGAAATGTCAATTTGTACAGGGCTCTCCCTTCTGAGTTTAATTTCCTTGGCATTGAATAATTTACTTTCTCACACTTGTCTTTGTACTACTCAAACACATTTCTAAGCTGTGCCTTTTACTCCTTCTTGTTCACATTAAGACAATTTAATTAGCTGACCTTTGTACTTTCCTTTAAGACAACATCAAGTGTTGTAATTATTTAGGTCTGTCAAACATTTTCACAAACCAGGCACTGATTTTAGTTAACATTTCTTTCTGACTAGGTTTGATTTCTATCAAATTTACCTCTACCTGTGAGTTGTTTTGTTTATACATTCATCTGCAAAGGACTTGCTTGTTTTTATTCTTACTCCTTCCCCTGTGTGAGTGAGCTGTCAGTAGAAAATGGTTTTCCTGACTTAAGAGTGCATTTGTTGAAGCTGCTCTTCTTAGTACCTGGTGCAGTGCTGTGGTTTTGACTTTCAGGCTGGGAACAGCGCTGATAACACTGATGGTTTTTTAACGGTTGCTTGGTAATGTTGAGTCTGACCAAGGACTTTCTGAGTCTCATGCTCTGCCAGGGAGGTGGAAGCTGAGAGGAAGCAGAGACAGGACACCTGACCCAAACTGGCCAAAGAGGTATTCCATACCACAGCACGTCATGCCCACTATATAAACTGGGGACACTTCCCCGGAAGTGTTAAATTACTGCTTGGTTGGACTGGGTATTGATTGGTGGGTGGTGAGCAGTTGTGTTCTCTTCCCTTGTTATTTCCCTTATCATTATTATTGTTGGTGGTAGCAGCAGTGGTTTGTGTTATACTTTAGTTACAGGAGTATTCTTATCTCAACCCATGGGAGTTACATTCTTTCGATTCTCCTCCCCATTCCTCTGGGAGCAGGGGGCAATATAGAAAAGGTGGGGGGAGGGGAGTGAGATAGAGGCTGTGTGGTTCCCAGTTATGGCTAGGCTTAAACCATGACAGCTCTTTTGGTGCCCAGTGTGGGGCACAGCATATGTTTTCAGCCACCTGGTGGTTTCTTCCACCATGGTAAGCACATGGCGCTTGTCTTGGAGGGCTGGTGGGAGTGTGATATAATCAATGCGCCATGCATTCTGGTATTTGTACTTCAGCCATCATCCTCCATGCCAAAGAGGCTTTAATCATTTAACTTGCTTAGTTGCACCATGTTTCACACTCATGAACAGCCTGGGCAATAGTGTCCATTGTTAAGTCCACCCCTTGATCACGAGCTCATCTGTATGTTGCATGTCTGCCCTGATGGCCCAAAGTGTCATGTGCCTATTGGGCCAAAAATAATTCATCCTTATGTTGCCAGTCTTAAGTCCATCTGAGCTGCTTCAGTCATAGCAGCTTTATCCACTTGTTGGTTGTTCTGATGTTCTTCAGTGGCCTGACTCTTGGGTATATGAGCATCTATCTACATGGTGTACCTTCACCAACAGGTTCTGCACCTGGGCAGGTATATCTTGCCACAGTGCAGCAGCTCAGATGGGTTTCTCTCTGCGTTGCCAGTTGCTGTGCTTCCATTGCTGCAACCACCCCCACAGGGCATTTGCCACTATCCATGAGTCAGTATAAAGTACTGGCCACTTTTCTCATCAGCAGTGCCCAAGGCCAGCTGGATGGCTTTCACCTTGGCAGACTGACTCAGTTCACCCTCTCCTTCAGCAGTTTCTGCAACTGATCGTCAAGGACTCCGTACAGCTGTCTTCCATTTCCAATGTTTTCCCACAATATGACAGGACCCATCAGTAAGCAAGGCATTTTGCTTTTCACTTTCTTATACAGTGAATCCTCTTCAGCACGCATCACCTCCTCGTCCTCTGGTGACATTCCAAAAGTTTGCCCTTTTGCCAGTCCATGATGACTTTTAGAATTTCCAACCTTAACTATTCTATGATTCTATGGGTGGGATTTCCTATTCGAGCTCATTGTGTAATTAGTGCAGCCCCCTTAGTCCATGTGTCATTGGTTGCATGATATGTACAGGAGACCCTGCCTTTGTACCTCCAGCCCAGCATGAGCAATCAGGGTGCCGGGGGGAGCTGTGCTTCAGTGCCAACCACTGTTGAAGCAGCTTTAACTGCTTCATAGGCTGCAGCTGTCCCTTTTTCAGTTGGGGTATAGCTGGCATCAGATCCTCTGTATCCCTGACTCCAAAAGCCAAGGGGTTGACCTCAAGTCTCCCCTGAAACTTTCTGTCAGAGGCTCCAGGTGGGAGCATTTTCCCCAGCTGCAGTGTAAAGTACAGTTTTCACATCTGGCCCAGTCTGGACTGGTCCAAGGGCTACTGCATGAACTATCACTCCTTTAATTTGCTCAAAGGCTTGTTGTTGCTCAGCGCCCATTTAAAATCATTTTTCTTCTGGGTCACATGTTAGAGCTTACAATCAAACTGTAATTCAGGATGTGCATCCTCCAGAACCCCACAGCACCCAAGAAAGCTTATGTTTCTTTCTTATTAGTTGGTGGTGACTTTGCTCTTATCTTGATCACATCTGTGGGCACCTGGAGATGTCCATCTTGCCATTTGATTCCCAGAAATTGAATCTCCCATGCAGGTCCCTTGATCTTACTCTGTTTTATGACAAAACTGGCTTTCAGAGGGATTTGGATTATTTTCCTCCCTTTTTCAAAGACTTCTTCCAGTGCATCGCCCCACACAATAATGTCATCAATGTACTGCAGGCATTCTGGAGCTTTCCCCTGTTCCAGTGCAGTCTGGATTAGTCCATGGCAGATTGTAGGGCTGTGTTTCCACACCTGGGGCAGCCAGTTCCAAGTGTACTGGATACCCCTCCAAGTAAGAACAAATTGAGACCTGCACACTGCTGCCTGAGGAACTGAGAAATGTGCATTGGCAATGTAAATAGTGGCATACACTTGGCTGCCTTGGACTCCAGTGCATACTGAAGTTCTGGCATGTCCAGTACAGCAGCTAAGTAGTATGCTATGACTGATACTGCAGCTGGGCTTAAACCATGTCACAGGCTTTCCCCTGTGACAGCATCTCCTTTCCATTCTCTCTTTTGTTCTGTTATTAGGCTTTTCTTACCAGTTAGATTTAGAAGCTTTGTCACAGAGACTTAAATGCTTTATTTTCAGTTCTTGTCTGCAATAACAAGGTTCACATTTTAGCAGGGAATTTTTAGATGTGATTTCTTCAGTTTTAGAAAACAGTAATGTTTCAAAGCATCATACGACTTCTGAGTAATTCTGTTCAAAATCTCCAGCTCAACTTAAGCCAATGAAAGAAACCGGTTAAAATATCGGGTCAAACTACTGACAAAAAACAAAGGGTATTTTCTTCTATTCCATCTGTTCTTCAAACAAATAAAGTGTTGCTTTCAAAAGGGTATTGTAGGGGTGGGTTTAGCAAACAAATTCTGTCCATATGGTGGTCAGAGAAATTATCTTAAATGCGGAGATAATAATGAATTCCTTTTCAAATAAGTTAATTACATAAAAACATCTGAAGCAGTCAACTGCATAACATTTATAAAGGAAAGCAGCTTAACATTCTATTAGACAGATACCTTATTGACCATTACCCCAGCTGCTGTTGCTGTTGCTTATGTTTGGGAATGCTGGAGTTGATCAAATTTCCTTCAGAGTTTGAAGAATCCTCATGCTCTGCTTCTCCCGAGCCTTATATATACATATACATTGAAGTAGTGTGTCTTTGCATACATAAGGTGAAGGGGTGCAATAAGAGACCTCTACCTGGCATATCTTCAGCTTGAATCACCTGCAGTGAATAAAGCAGATGTCCCAAATACTTACCAGTGCATCAAATCAGTTGAATGCCCCTAACTAAGTTTTTGGCTCCCATTTGACTGGTTTAGCATCCTCTGCCACTGAGGTTCATTGTGTGAGGAATTTCCTCATTGCAGGGTTCTAAAAACAGATCACAGGACTAAGGCGTAATTAAGTGATGTGAATCTTCTGCTTTATCTATCAGAACCTTGATTTCCTTTGAAGAAGTGCTGTGGTTTTGGCTGGGATAGAGTTAATTTTCTTCCCAGTAGCTGGTGCAGGGCTGTGGTTTTTGACTTAGTCTGAGAACAGTGCTGATAAACACCACCAGTGTTTCAGTTGCTGCTCAGTAGTGCTTCCACTAATCAAGGTTTACTCAGGCTCTCCTGCTTTGCTGGTGAGAGGGAGAATGAGAAAGTGAGAGAGAGCAGAGACAGGACACCTGACCCACACTGAACAAAGGGGTATTCAATGCCACAGAACACTCAGAATAGAAACTGGAGAGAGTTAGCCAGGAGGGTAAATCATAGCCCAGGACTGTGCTGGGTGTTGATCAGTGGGTGGTGAGCAATTGTAATATGCATCACTTTCCTTTAGCAGGTTTTATTCCCCTCTTTATTGCCTCCTTTTTCATTACAATTATTATTACTATTGATTTTATTTAATTTATAAGCAGTTCTTATCTCAACCCATGACTTCAATCTTTTCTTCTGTTTTTCCTCCCCATCCCATGGTGCAAGAAGTGAACAAGCAGCTGTGTGGTACTTAGTTGCTAGCTGGGGTTAAACCACAAAGTCAGAAGTATCAGTTAAGAAATCTGAATCATTAGGACTTGGATAGAGCGTTCCTAAACAGAGCAAGGAAAGAATCGGGTAAAAAAGGGATAAGAAACTAGATGAAATAGCAGAGATGTTTGCTTGTTCATTAACCAACAGTTCAGATGAAAATCCCTTTACAAAGGGTACAGGTTCCTTACACCGTGAATAAGCCACAGCTTGAATGCAGTAGAAAAATGCCATAAATTTATTGCGATGTAGATGTATGTAAAATGCAAATTTTTTTTACAAGTCCTGAAAAAAATCTATCCTGGTAAAATATAGAAGCACCTTCTCACAATGGTTGTTTCTAATGTGAGTTTGCCATTTTTTTGGCAGGGTAACTGCTTCAGGCTGCTGTTGTTTCATGGGACATTCACACTGAGAGTATGACATTGTAAAGAAAGAGAGTGATAAACTCAATTGTACTCAACCTGTTAATACTTTAATCTTTGCTGTAGGGGCATATTAGTGGTTTTGCTAAATAGGTGAGGGTGTGACTATTGGGCCTCTGTGAAGTTTTAAGTTGGATTTTTCTGAAAGTATCAGTTCATACACTTTATAGCACCCATCATGATCATGACTGAGTAGTATGGTAAATGAGATTAAAGAAAATTGAAATACTCTTCCAATCAAGCCTGCTAGAAGATGGCTTCCAGCCAAGGGAATTGAGATGCCCCACTATTATTTCTCAAGCTGTTGGTTAAAGCAGTTTCCCTTTATTTTACTGAGAAACAATAGAACTGGTTTAGGAAGGTTCAGTTTATCACTGTTGCCTTATGTGTAGATTCTGTGGTAAGCATATATGTATCTAATAACTCCTGCTGTGGGTGCTTATGAACTTCTGTTGTGTCCGTTTCCATTGTCAAAGGGTGGCTAATTCTTCCAGGAAGAGAAAGGGTGTTACATATCACTGCTTAACAAAGGGAGCAGGGTTGAAATTGGTTTATGCTGTTGATTGCTATGGACCATAATTTGGTTTTCTGTCAAAGAGTCAGCATGCTAGTTGTAGGAAATGATGAGCAATCTTAAAACTGATTGTAAATTGCATCTGACTGATTGGTGAAGTAATCAGAGGAAGCTGGGGGAATCAACACTGGGCATGCAGAGCACCTTCTCCTGCCATCAGGTCATGCAGCTGAAGCAAGTTCAACAGAATGGCAAATCTTTCAGTGCATGGGACTTGACAGTCCAACCCTGTGCAAACACTTCACTTAAGTATCATTGGGTGTTTTGTTTCCCCTGTTACTTGCTCTTGGCAAGTATCCATCCACTCAGAGCCTCTTCAAATGCCTGCTTGTGCTCTTTATACAGCAATTCTGTTTTATTGGACATTCATTATGGTGCCCAGCTTCTGTGTAAAATTGCTATGTACTTATAAGGAGAGATGTTGGTACTCAAATTACACTTTTTTCTCAAGAGGTTCCCTTGCTTTTTCACTTGCCCATTAACTGACCATCAATGTGAATGAAAGGCATGGGCTCCCGTGTAGCAATTAGAAAAAAGTTCCCTGCCACAGTAATGATTTTACTGTGTCTGTTTTGATTTCTTGCAAATTGTTGGTTAAACGTGAGTAGACTCCACAAAAGAGTAGTGTTGGTAAGTTAAGTTCTGTGTGGGCACTGTACATGGATAAAAATATGTAGTGTCTACCTTATGTAAAACGTGTATTTAGAACATACACTGAAGTCTTTTGTGTAAGGCTTTCACATATACAAGCTGAATTAAAATTGGAAGTTTGATGTGTAGAGTTACTGAAATACTAGTTGTGCCAACTGAAGTGAAAAGCATCCCTCCTCTCCAGAGTGGAAAATAGGGGAAACAATTAATCCCTTAGAAATAGGTCACTGGAGCCTTTTCCTGAAACTCCGGTATTTAGAAATATTATTTGTGGGGTGTATAGGCTTTGTTTGATGTTGCTGCAATTATTTAAGTAGGAAGATGAAAACAAGCATAAAAAGGCGTCAAGCATTGGCAGGGCTGATAGGTATCTGTAACCAAGCTCTTCAGGTCATGGTGCAGAATTGCACACTTACACACACTGCTCAGGTGTAGCTCCTTGTGGAACATGAAGTGTGTGCTCATGCCATACAGCACCTGACCTGGATCTCCTCCAGGTCCTAGTAAGTGAACTTGGAGGACATCTTGTACTTTTTCAGCTCAAAATGCACTCCAAGAAGGTTAAGCCCTCTGCCACAACTTTCCAGCAGCACCAGATTTAATTAAGCCAAAGGGTACACACTGTGTGTGTGGACTGTGGCAGCAGTTGAATGGGATTTTTGAGATGAAGAAGCACCATGGGTTCTTAGCCCCACACTTCTTAGGAGTGTGGGAGGGTAAGAGGATCATCTGAAACACATCTGACTTTATCTTCAGAGGGAACCAGATGGTATTTTCAAAGGCTAAGCCTCAGAAATAACCAATATTCAGAAAGTGATGCCCAGCATCCCAGAGTGATGGCCAGGTTTTGCTTTCATTGGCCCAGCAAGAGCATATCAAGAAGATTGAAAGAGGTGGTACCAAAAATATCATGTATGTGCTTTAAACATTTCAGGTTTTTACCCTGGATTATTTCTAGTTTGGTCTGTGGGCAAAAAGCCCCAATAAGCCTATAGCCTGAAGCTGTCCAAAATGAAAGTATGTCCCTGAATTCATAGAACAGGATAGTTTTCAGCAGCTCATTGTCTGAAGTGCCATGTTGCATTTCAATCTGTTTTATGGAGCTGATGGTAGGATTTTGTTTGTTTTGCTGTTTGGTGTGTGGTTTCATTGGGTTTTTTTTCCCTTTCTATGTCATTCCATTTAGAAGGTAGAATCGAGATTCATTTCTGCTCTGGGATGAATTTGTGCGTTTTTCTCTATTCCAGATGCTAGCTGTCTTGTTCCTCATGATTCATGAGCAATATTATGGTATTGTCAACCAATTGTCCTCTCCTGCCAACCTCCTGTTTTGGTCACTGAACAAAGGCGGGTACAGCAGGGCTTGGTAATTTCTATGCAGAATATCATAGAATCGCATAGAATGGTTTGGGTTGCAAAGGTGCTTTAAATGAGGTTTGGAGAAAACTCATGAGGGCTTGTTGCCAGTGTTCCAAGACTTCTTTACAACTTCTTTTCTTGCACCTTCTCAATAGTATTGCTCTGTCCCAGACAGAGGTAGTGTATGGATGTAGGAGGTCAGCTCAGGATAGTTGAAATGTGTTCCGAGTGCAGAACTGGAAGATGCAGAGAGACAAAATTGATGCTTTCTGCTGTAAGCTGTCACCACAACTTTGCAATAGCTGAGCAAAGTTTTGGGAGCCCATACTTAAGCTAAAACACCTGATTTTTCAAAGATTCCCAAACTGTGGTCTTTGAAATCGACTGGTTAATGATCAGCTAGTTTAAGAAGGGCAGGTTAGCTGTGGTCAAGATGGTCGAGGTCTCCTTAATCATCATCCTGATAATGTCTCTTTGCCAACATCCATTTCCCTCTAAAAAGGCATCTTTCCTGCTGAGAAGCCACCTAGCCTTTACTTTGGACCCATTATGAGCACGGTTTGGCATGATCTTCAGTATAATTCTGTGAAACTGTGAATTTATTTCAGTACAGGCCTTGTAGTATATTCTGGAGGTCTTGGTGAAACTTAGGCAAGCTCTGCAGGAGAACTTACAATGCCCAATGGCTCTGATTTTTCAGCCTGAGTTTACTGCTTGTTTTCTATGCCAGGACTTAACCCTTTCATGGCATTTTGTTACCTGTCTTGTCAGAAAAGCTGCCTTCCCTTGTGCTACTGGTTAATGTCACCATGCCTAGCCAGCACAGAACAAAGTTTGCCATTGTTCTTTTGCATGTCATGTGGAAATATGCAGTTGATAAGCTTCCTGCAAGTGGGTGGTTGGTCACACTGTCATAATTGTCCTCTGAGTAGATGATGCTGGCTGTGCCCTTCAAGACCTGTTTTGAAACTGCAGGAGAGTTTCTCCATCTCAACTGGAAGATTAAGGACCAGTATCTACAGCAACTGTGTGAACAGTCCTCATCATCATTCCCAAATGTCCCAGCTGGTACCCATGTCATTTTTGGCCTCTGGTGCAGAGGGAAATGATCACCAGGCTTCTCACTGAAGAACAAGAATCAGACTTGGTGGAATTACATATGGCACTGAAACGATAACAAACAATAGATTATGACTATCTCTTTCCCTTATCTTCTAGGCGTGTTCAATCCATAACGTCTTTGGGCAAGTGATGTTATGCTGAATGTGTCTTTCTCTGCTGTTTGTGCCCTTTCTGACCTTGTTGTGTGTTGTTGGGATGCCTGTATTTGCTGCTTCAGTGTCCTCAGGGTTTCTCACAGACTGAACAGTATATTTGAGAAATGTGGCTCATGGGATGTAATGTGGATTCCTGCTGATGAGACAGGGGTGGAAGGGGCGATTTATCTCTTCACTTCTTCAGGTGAAGGTGGATTTAAGAGGGGCTAAGGGTGAGTGGAAGATTGATAAATTCTGTCTTTGCTGCTGCCAGAGCTCGCTGTAGGGTTGGATAAAGGTTAGAGAGGTGGTGATGGTTAATTAGGCTCTGTAGGCTAAGTTCCAGCCTCCTCCACTTTGGCCAAGGAAGCTTTGACTTTACTCTTCTGCAGTCAAATAAGAGCTCTGGTTCCACGGTCTCTCGCAATCACCACCACTTTAACTCTTCAACTCTAAAAACATGCCTTGACCTAATGCCTAGGTTTTGATTGAAACACCCAGTGCATGGGCTGCTGCTGCTCCACTGCCCCAAATCCCTACCACAGAGGGTTTTTTTTTTTTATACATGTATGCATACACTTGTTGAGGATACATGCATTTTGACATGCACTTTTGTGAAAAGGATGTCTTTCTGGGAATGGTGTATAGACAAATAATTCTTTGTGTTCAGAACCAAGGATGAAAAGAGCTTGATCAGATCTGATATGTTCACAGACAGTTGTGCTTTTACAACACATATCACTGTGTCAGTCATGTTGAATGCTTTTCAGGCACTGAGGCCTTTGCATTATTAAAGTGCTTCTGCCATGTGTAGAGTTTATGATCACTTTTTGCAGATAGTAAGTTTGCTGCTTTTTCCCCACAAATACTTAATTTGTATTTTCACTTTAGTGATCTGGGGGAAAGACAATGCAGGCTTTTCACAACTCAGTGTATATGCTGCAGCACAGTTTCTTTGGGATAAATGAAATGCTTTCTGCCATGATCCTTCAAATCCCATCCTGCTGACCTATGTAAACATACCATGAAAAACAAAGAACCACTATTACTTTCCTTTGTAGTATTGATCTTCCTGAGGCAGATGTACTTTAGGATAACCTAGAGTAGTACTTGCGCACTCCTACGTTAAGCATTTAAAGCCCAGGATACAGAGCCATGTTTGTGCTCTGAACACTGTTTAAGGTCATAATCCTGATACAGTAGTAACCAATACAAAATTAACATCTTTACATATCTCCTAGAAAAGCTATATTTTTTTTTTACAGCCGAAGAGATCATAAATAAAAAATAGGTAAGGTTTAATTAAGTAAAATGTCTTTTTTTTTTGGTGTCATTTCCAGTTAGTAAATGTATTTAAATTTTCCACTTATTTGCTACTGGCATTGCTTCTCATAATGGCACATCTTTCCATGGAGGGAAGATTCCATGATTTCTTGAACTGTTTATTTATAGGGACCTTTCTGGAAGATTTCCATTCAATGGCTGAAACTGCTCTTGCAGCTAATTCTAAATGCTTTAATAATCAGTGAAAAAATATCACCAGGACCCCACTTACAGCCTAAAAATACTAAATTTGGAAAGTAGCTTTAGATTGTGTAACTAATTGTACTTACTAATTACATTACAATAGAACCCATTTCCTACTGAAACCAAGATCTTATTTAAGGCATGGAAAGAGCTCCTTTTCTCTGGCTTCCTTTTCTCTCACAGTAGTCCCCATACCCCCCAATGTATGTATGTTGTTATATATTATATACAGTTATACTCTTTAAACTCCTTAGGTGTATATTTTTGCAATTCATGGTAGGTGATTAATGGGCTTTAAGCTTTTCTGTCAGGACTGTGTTTACTTTGTAAAAGAAAATGGATTTATATTCTAAAACCAGCGGTATTTAATGTGTATGCTATAAATACTAAATGTATCACAAGTGAAACAAAGCAGCTTGTGGGATAAATGGGAAAATTAATGAAACATATGATGATGGTGGTGTTCAAGTCCAGGTTGGACAGAGTTTTTGGTGATGTGGTTTAGTGTGAGGTATCCTGGCCCATGGCAGGGGGGCTAGAACTAAATAATCTTAAGGTCCTTCCCAACTCATGGAAGGATGTCTAGAAGGGCTGGCATGGAGAAGCGGATCATCTTGTTTAGGATCACACAGCAGGTCAAAGGACATAGGGTGAATCCAGGCTGTCTGATCCCAGCCCAGAACACCAGACTGATTATATGATATACAATGTAGCTTTCCATTGCTGCAATACAACTTGACAAAGTAGTCATTAATATTCCAATCCTTTGTCAAATTACTGAGAGATACGTTCCCATCAAGGAAACCTGTGCATTTTATCCATGCAAAGCAAACTTGTCCCAGATGATTGCAGTTTAATGAGAACTTTGTTCCAAATATTTTGTACTTAAAAATACTCATTTTTTTACATAATAGACAGGATGTGATCCTAAGAGATCTCGATCATTTGTTTGTATGTATACAGATGTATGAAAATGTGGTTTTGATTAGAGCAATTGTAAGGAAGATGGAATGCCTTCATGCTTTCTGGATTTGAAATTGCTGGTTAACAAGTGCGATTTGGAAGTTGCTATTATAAAACAATCCTGTTTCCACATCTTTGTGCTAAGTAATTTTGTAAGCATGGAGCAAATAACATTTTGTACCTTATTACTGTGTGTGGCTCAGTAATTATTGTGCCATTGTAGAAGATGGCCTTGCCTTTTGGGCTTAGTTGTTCAGGGCTACGCACTTAGTTTTCTACCTTTTTGTTTGAAGAAGTTGAATTGGAAGTCATCTTTACGAGCAGCAGTTGTTTCTCCTTCCTGCAGACCTTTTTCTTCTGGGCAGAAGTCAGCAGTGGAAAGAACAGGTTCCCAGCTGCTGAGATATTTTCATCTGACTCAGGAAGGTAGAATGTTGGCTATGTGTAGGAGCATTGTACAGCTGAATGGCAATGCATGTGCAATCAGCTGGTGTGGGGAGGGATGTACAACGTGGTTCTGCCCTGCTCCTATAACCACCAATGTGACAGAGAGGAAATTGTTAGCCTCAACTAGTCTGCCTTAGTCTTACAAGACTGAGGGGTCTTGATGCTGCCTCTTGTATTGTCTTTAGCTTTGGAAAAAACATCTCATAAACAGTAAAAGGTGATGATAAAGAACCCAATATGTTTTAATCATAAATGTTGATTAGAAGTAAACTGCTGTAATTCACTGCAACGTCATTGCTTTTATAGAATCTCAGAATGCTTGAGGTTGGAAGTCATCTTGTCAAACCCATAGGAAGGGTCACCTAGAGCTAGTTACCCAAGACTGTGTCCGGACAACTTTGAATACTTCCAATGAGGGACACTCTGCAACCTATCTAAGTGATGAACATGAGCTTGTGCAGTGCTGACTGAAGGTGTTCTATATATATATCCATATGCTTCTGGTGATGGATAATAACACGCTGGTACTTTCTGTGATATTTCAGTGAGCTTTCCTTGGATCAGAAAGGATTAAAAGTATGACCTGCAATAAAGCTCTAATAAACTCTGCTTCAGCCACTCTATGTCCCCTGAGATGACTCTCACTGAAGCCACCTTCAAATGGCAGAGAGCTCATTCTCCTTGCATTTATGAAAGAGGTTTGAATCTTTCCCCATGGCAAGGAGTATGGCCAAAGAAAACCATCTGAGGTTACTTAAGGTCAAGAGTATTGTGAAAGCTTGCCAGTTGATTAACTCTACAGGGCTGATGCTTGCTGGATCCCTACAGAGTTAAACCAGCACGGTGTATAGTCCTGCCAACTTAGTAAGTGCTTCACTATCCAAAGGTCTTACTAATCCTCAGGGTTCTAGACTGCTGTGCTGCTTTTGGCCAAGCAGTGGCAGCATGGCTGTTGTCTAACAAATGTGTGGCTTGTGAATGGTAATGTTTACCCCTTAAATGGTGAGTCTTCTGCTCTGCATCTCCTGGATGCTTTCTGACTCATAAATTACAGCTGAACAAGAACTGTTGTGGGAACAGAAGTATTTGGGAAAAGCTACGCTACACTATCACTTGAACTGGTGTGCAAAACAAAGTCCCTGGAACTGTTGGACTGTGGAAATACCAGCAGCAACAGGAAAAATAGCAGAGTTTATTGAGACTGTGGTCAGCTTTCCCACACTCTCTATTTGCAGTGTGTCTGAGGTGTATAGGCAGTACAGTAGTTGACTTCTAAACACCACCAGACAGCAAAGCAGGAGCTAACTGCAGAGGCCTGGAGGTCAAATCAGGATGGAGGTACCATCAGCCAGCTAAGTGCTGTAGAAGTGTCAGCCCATTAAGCTGAAAGAGGAGGACTGTGGAAATCTTTAAGGCTTGCTTTCTGTATGTCTAGCCCATGCACTCCCTGTTAGGTACAAAATTTATGGCAGGAAGTGCTGCTTTTGGACATATTTGTGTCTCTGATATTGGATGAGCAGCTAAGAGCTTGTGTGTGAGGCCTAATAGATTATTAGGTTCTCTGTATTTCTACTGGAACTAGATAATTTTACATCTTGTTCCTAAGAGACTATATTTGCAATGAAAAGTACCCAAAATCAGAAGACTATCACATACTTTAGTGAAATAGGCTGTAGTACAAGTCGTAAGGTATCAAGTACATTGTTCATCTCATCTTCTATTGTCTTCAGTAATAGCTTCAGAGGAGTCACTACAGAAATCCTATGCAGAAAAAAAAATAAGGCCCGCTTCCTTCCAGAAGGCTATTAATAGCTAACAGGCAGTGGTTTAAATTATGGGGTTTCATGTCACCACCCAAAATTTGGATCATTAAGTCATTTGTGCAGTTAGTCATATAACTGTCCAGTCTCCGTTTGTGTCATGCAGCTGTGTAATGCACAGCCTAATTATTCATTGTCTGGAAATAATCAGCAATTGTCCCTTCTTGTTTGATTGAAGGCCCTTTTTATGCCAAGGGGGAATAGTAGTCCCCATTCCTCATGTCACACAGCATTTGTATTTTAGCGCTGTTATGATCCCCTTTTGGTTGTTAATTTCTCTGGGAAATGACAATGTTCTTTGCAATCTCTATTCATGGAGGAGGGTTTTATTTTATTTCTTCATCATTCTCATTATCATTCTTGTAGAAACCCCCCACCCTTGTTTCTCTCTGTCCTGCAATTATACTTCCTTCTCTCCTATTTAATCTGCATACACAGATTACTTTTGATATCAGATGCTCAGTTGTCAGTGCACAGCAGTATCCACTCTATGCACTGAAAACATTTATCAGACATTATGACCACCTGATTCGCTGTCCAGGCCTTGTGCAAAAGGCAGAGTGTAAGAAACAACAGAAAACCTCAAAGACAGAGGAATGTTGTAACCAGTACCTGCTTTGCCATTTAGACCACAGTGACTGACTTAAGGCTGACATGCCATGTCTGATGCAATATTTCAAGTGTAGCTCCCAAGCTTGGCTGCAGAAAGGCTGTAGTAGCACCAGAGGCTTACAAATAACCCAAATTAAGGTCTGTGAAAGAACTGAGGCATCCAGGGCAACCATAACTAGCAGTCACTGATAGTCTGTACCCCTAGGGATACCAAATCCTCTTAACTCACTAAAGGCAGCAAAATATATTGTGGGTTTTCTGATATGTGGGTGTTCTGATAGGCAGAAGTTTGGTCATTCCTGCAAACCAGTTTGTCACAGGCAAAGGAGCATGGACGTGTTTTGTCATTTTTCATGTTGCTGCATCACTGTTAGGCTCCACACAGCTTTCCCCACTGTTCTTCAGTTTTGTCAACTCTAGCTAATAGCCATAGTAAGGAAAATCGTATGTGAACCTTCATTCTCGGTATAGGTAGTGGACGCATATTATGTCATAAGGAGGTTTGAATAATAGTTTTCCTAAAAAATAAATATATGGACATAAGGAAAAGAAATTTTTATAACTTCCTATGTTTCATTATGAAAATACTTTTAAAAATCTTCAGTTTTAACAGTTGTCTGAAATTTTCTAATAGGAAATGTGAAAGTGCTTTTAATTTTTCTTGCACTTCTTCCACAACGTGTTAAAACAAATGAAGTGTTTTATTTATGTGCTAAAGACTACGGAGAACTAAATTTGTGGTTTTTTTGGTTGTTTGTTTTTCTTTTCCTGATCATGATTTTCATTCAGTCTTAAAATATTTGTTATACATATTCCTGTTTTAATTGTTCGTGGCTGACGAAATTAATGGGAACCCTGTTTGTCATTTCCATACTTTTTAACAAAATGTATGTTGATGGAACTTTTGCAGTAAATGATGTGTTAAACACCAACAGGGTACACTTTTATCTTAATTTGTAGTCAAATATCCAGAACTTGGGTGCTTCTTAGATAAGTAGTATTCTGATAGGGTGTGGAATAAACAGCAGTATTGAATTTAAATCATGCAAACAGTTTTGATGATCTTTGTCCATGCAATTGTGTGTCATGATGCATTTCAGGAATGTCTCCCTTTGTTCTACCTATGATGTTATAAAACAGCTGATTTCTCACAGAAAGGAGCAGAGTGATTTGTTAATGTAACTAGATGTGTTATGATTCACCAGTCACGTTTCTTTATGCCAAGTCATTTGTGTGTTAAGACAAAATTTAGTTCAAAAGGACTCAATCCAAGCAAATTTCAAATCTTGCTACCTTCCCCATGGCCATGCAATTCTGTGCACAGTTCTGTTTTCATTACAAATACTTCTGACCTTCAAAAAGAAGCACTACACCAAAATCCTTATTTATTGCCTTCCGAAATGCAAACCTATTCAAATATTCTTTATAAATTTAATACTATTCAATAATGCACTGATGAACTTTGAATCTTTCTGATGTTAAAATCAAATTAGCCAAATGTAATTATGTCTTATTTTATATTAGGAAATCAATCCATATTTCCTCAATAAGTGTTTGGTTGGTTGGTTTTGGTAGTATCACATATGAAAAGGAGCTTTTTCGTACCATTTTGTTGAATTATGAATGCAATTTTACTGCTTTGCACATATGAACCCTTCTCTCCTTTATGTATCAAATTACACTGTAATTAGTATTCTCTATTCAATAGAAATCTATGCAGGCATAGGAGTGTTCATAATTTACGGAAGTAACAGTGGTCCCAGTGTGTTCAACAAAATTCTTCCACTGAGTTCAGGAAGGTTGAAATTTAGCATATATGTGTAAGAAATTAAGGCAATAGGATCACTTAGTAGATTTTAGGCTCCTGATGGGCATATTCTTTGGAAGGCATCTAGACTTGGTGTTAATAAAAGTGGAAAGGCACAGTGTCTCAGGATGTTATTTTCCTTGTTAATGATCAGTACTTTTAGAGTACTGCTGTTCATGCTTCATCATTTCTAGCTTCCAAATCTGCTTGTTGAATCTTGCTGTTGGCTTTATTTTTTTTTTCTTTCATTTTTGTTATATTAAAGACTTCTTATGATGAGAGAAATATAAGATAGAGCCAATTCTTAAAAATTCCTAATAATCTAATTTAGTTGAGCTGTTTCTTAGGAAACAATGTTTTCTTAGACCTCTCACTTCCTCCATGCACTGCACAGGGAAAACTGTTGCTAAAATAAGGGCTATGAATCTAATTCCTGAGCCCAAGTTTAAGCCCTTGTCATGATTTAAGCCCAGCTGGTAAGTCTGAACTACACAGCTGCTCGCTCACCTCCCTCCTTCTTCCCCCTAGCTCCTGGAGGGATGGGGAAGAGAACCAACAGTATATAAGTCCCAGTAAGGGAGGTATAAACACAAAACCACTACTGTTATCACCAATAATAATAATGATAACAGAAATAACAAAGGAAGAGAATACAATTGCTCACCACCCACCAACTGATACCCAGCCCAACCCAATCAGGTATTTGTGCCTCTGGGGTAACCCCCTTAGTTTCTATACTGGGTGTGATATGCTGTGGTATGGAATACTCCTTTGGTTAGTTTGGGTCAGGTGTTCTGTCTCTGCTTCTTCCTGGCTTCCAGTGCCCCTCTCCACTGTACAAAGAGCAGGAGACTGAGAAGTCCTCGATTAGAGTAAGCATTACTCAGCAACAACTTGAAACATCAATGTGTTAGCAGTGCTTTTCTCAGGCTAAAATCAAAACCACAGCCCTGCACCAGCTATAAGGAAGGAGAAAAATGGCTGCGATTGCTGAACCCAGGACAGACAACAGTATAATGGCTTTCAGTACCATCATACAAGTCTTGTGGACCAAATGTGAAGTAGAAGCTCAAAGTTTCAGAAGTAAGTTAAGAAAAAAGCTAACAAACCCTCCTAACTTGCCCTTCTTTTTCATATTATTAAGTAGATTTTTGTTACAGAATAGCAGTAGATCTGAAAACAGTATTTATTTTGTCCCTCCCTCACCCTTTTCTTTGCCCTGTATGTCTAAGCTACTGTTTTTCTACCTGCATCCGCATTGGTAGTTATCACTATCTTTCACTGAAACATTCGAAATAATGATGGCTTCAGAGAATGAGAAGGCTCTGTTTTGTATCTGAGATTTTACTGAAAAGAAAATACACAAACAGCAAAGTCCTGTTCTCATGCAAGATTCATTAATTACAAGAAGCCAGATTCTGTCACGTGTATCCATAAATATGATCATATGGTATATAAATAGAATTATTTTTAAACAAAATAGCTGTCAAAGTCTTCAGTCAGGCTTCATCAGCAACTATTTTAGAGAAAAGGCTGATTGAAAAGCAAAGTCAGTCAGCAGCAATTTAGTTCGAGGGCTAATAATCAGCACTTCAGTTTCATTCCTTTTAAGCTAAAGGAAGTCATTTGACATAGATGTCACTAGGAAGGGTACAACATAAATAGGCATGGGTTTCAGAAGCAAGAGGAAAAGATATATGCATATTATATTGCTGCACGATATATTGTAGATATGATTGCCAAGGGGGTATTTATGCTTTAAAGAAGAGCGAATGTATTCTCTCTCAAGCTTCCTCTCTCAGTATATTAAAATGCAAATACTAACGTCAATAAAAGTCTTTTTCAAAATTTAAAAGAAATATTGGAAAAAGATTGTTGGGGTGTAGGCATGTACCAATATATGTGTATTCTATGTATTGGTAACAAAAGCTTTGTATGTGTGATGTTAATTCTAGTCATTCTAGCTTCATTAACTTCAGCAAGGTAACCAGCAGCTCCTAGTAGTAGTTTTAAAAGTTAATCTACCTTTTATACATAGCTGATCTATAATTTGCAGAATTAAATTAGGAGCAAGTTAAGACAGAAATGCTGTGCTGAGTGGCAGGTTCTGATGTCTTCTTCTGACAGAAGCACTGATTGAACCCTGTTCAAGGAAGAGATTGTGGAGACGTTGGTAAGACCAGAATCGTAAAGGCTGCTGGAGGGGCTTTTGGCATTTATCTTCTGATACAGTTCAGAACTGAAAGCAGTTCTGCTGTTATGCCCTAGGGTGAGATAATAGTGGGACTTGACTCCTGAATCTCTTAGTTAAAGAACTTTGAGGGGTGATTGCCATCACCAGATGCATTGGTTCTTACATCCCGAAGTCCTAAAAGCTAACAGGACATTTTCCTGTGCCTATCAGATAGAAAGTGTCACGCAGCCTTTGAAAATGTATGTGTTCCAAAGATTAATCTAGCACTCAAATTTGGAAGAAAATACATTTAATGATGTAGGGTTTTAAAGAAAATAAATGGAACTTTATGTAGAATTGTAGAATGAACTAGATTAGATGATGAAATGGTTGAATTTGAGATCCTCATGACTGTGAGAAGGGCGTGCAGCAAGCTCACTGCCCTGGACTTCAGGAGAGCAGACTTTGGCCTCTTCAGGAACCTGCTCAGTAAGATTCCAT
>JASSUY010046045.1:0-11941 GCA_032466535.1 Forpus xanthops
TGGGAGGAAGCAGAGACAGGACACCTGACCCAAACTGACCAAAGAGGTATTCCATACCACAGCACGTAATGTCCAGGGTGTAAAAACAGAGAGCAGAGATCAAGAAGGGTGGGAGCCCATTGCTTGGTTGGGCTGGGTATAGGTGGTGAGTGATTGTATTCTCTTCTCTCTTGTCATTATTATTATTGGTGGTAGCAGCTGTAGTTTGTGTTATACCTTAGTTACTGAACTGTTCTTATCTCAACCTGTGGGAGCTGTATTCTTTTGATTCTCCTTCCCATCCCTTTGGGAGCTGGGAGGAGAAGGTGAGGGGAGGAAGAGAGCAATTGTGTGAGTTATAAAGTACTGACCACGACAACTTCTTACCACCCCATGCAGAAAATGAGGTAGACTATGAGAAACTTTATCTGAACAATAATATTTAATTAAAGTTCTGTACTTATTTGATCTTGCAGCTGCACCTGAGCAATTATGGCATTTCAAGAATAATTTGTTGGTTCTTGGAGTCCAAGGTACTATTCCTTTCATCTTGGCTATAGGAAATATCCTGGGGTATGGTATTTGAGTGAAAACCCAGGAAAGCGGAAGATGATCTCTCTGGATTCTGGGCAGAATAGCAACAACCTGCCTAAGTTGGTGGGGTTAAGGAAAGGGGAATTTGATGAAATATGGAGACCGGGATGTTAAAACCCTATTCCTGCACATGAAAATCCCAGCTTAGCTTCAACTTGTACCTGTCTAGAGGACACCTCATGTCACCTGCTTCAACACGCAGCACAGTTGCTCAAAAGGAATGGGAATGGCTTAGCAAGTACTTCCATGGTCCCTTTCAGAAGAGGAGCTCCGGAATTAGGTCAAGATCTCACTCCTGCATAAGCCAGAGATGTATCGACATCATGTTGTAGAACATTTTAGAAGACCCTGCTCTGGAGAGACTGAGGCTTCAGCAATGGCAATGGGTCCAGCCTCATCAAGAACCAGATATTAAGTGGCATGCCTATCTTAAATAGGTAAATAATTCCCCAGGAGTGTGCAATTTAGACACTGGGCAGCTTTTATCCATCAGAGAGTATCAGTGAGCAAGCAAGCTAAATTAATTAATTGAATTGCCCAAGGTCATCAAGGAAATCCGTAGCAGAAGCCAGCAATGGGCACAGACCGCTCCCCAAATTATTATCCCCATTGCCACAAGTCTTAGTGGGTGTAAGGGATAAGAAGGGTTAAACTGGGCTACATTGAAGAAAGACATAATTATCCCAGGTAAGAATTATCTTGTGAGGTATTGGGAACAAGGCACCACCTGACTCAAGTGGAATGATCTAAATCTGTATGTCCCACGCTGATCCCCATGTGGCTCTCCTGAAAATGATGCACCAGAATTAACTGAGTGTATTTTACAGTAGGTACATTTCACCTCTCAGAGGAATACTATAAATGCTGGTCTTGCGGACGCCACTCCTGCAGTACCATGAGATAGGGAGAGAGAGAGAGTTTTAAATCCAAATCAGTGTCAGCGCTGCCTCTGGAAAGCTCTCACAACAATTAAAGCAGAATTGTAACACGTTCCCGGGAGTGACCGCATTTCAGGCTTGAAGGGTGAGGGATCCTGGTCTCTCCACCTCTTTTCAGGCAGATAAAGTCTGCATTTTATGACTTTTGGGACCTTGTGGCTAGGAAATTAAAAAGTGCCATGGGTCACTGCTGGGCACCGGAATGTGACTGCAAGACGAATTGTGAGACCAGTCTGAAGGTGTTCTTGGCCAGGAGTTGTTGTCCCTCTCACAGACACCTCCCACGGATGATCTGAGGGACAGCCTGGGCCATGCACCATCCCTGATTGCTGATCTGGGGCTGGCCACCCTGAGAAAAGGTACAGATGAGGGTATTTGTGCCAGAGAATGGTCCAGGTTGACTGATTTTAGCAGTATAGATGTAGCTTTTATGGTCTGTTTTCTTGACCTCTTGATCTAGGAGAGAATTTGGGACCTCAAATGCTCACAACCTGGTCAAACTGTCAGTGATGCTACTCTTTGGAAAGGTCTCTAATGGGATGTCTCCCAGTCTCCTCCCTCCGTGGCTGCCTGTATGCTGATGCTCACAGAAGCCGAGCAAGCATCATGGAAACTGAATCAGCACCTCTTGCTCTTTCAGATCCTGGGCTTGCTCTCCCACAGGTTCAGGATGAAGATGATGTTGTAGCCACACCTGAGGCACCCTGCAGCACAAGCCTGTCCTGTGCTTTGGTTTGTCTGCTTTGCCAACGGTGCTAAATCACAGAGCTTGTCCTTGCCATTGGCTTGGAACAAGTCTGCAAGATTTTCTGGGTGTCCTTTGGTGTGTGTGGCAATGACTTAGAGGCATGAACACGGTCATCAGGCATTGTTCACTCCATGCACTTAAAGCCCTTTCCATGCCTCATGAACTATCCTTACCATCTGCAGGGAATGATCCTTGCCCATGGTCTCCCTCCAAATGTGTAGGGACTGTCAGTTTGGGCTTGGTGGGATTGGCTGAAACCAAGCTGCTTGAGCATCATGACTGCTATTAGCCCTGCAGTGTGACCAGTAACCTTTTCATTCCCTCTCCTGTGCTTGGTTTGAGTTTAGTGTTTCTGTAACAGTGGTAGGCCTTGGAGTAATGGGGACAATGGTGTCCAAGCACACTGGACTGGTCTGCAGCAAGACCTGGGAATGCTGGTCCTGGGATGCTTATTTCATCTTTGACACCTCTGGCATCACCATTAATGGTGATCTTGCTCTGTGTAAAGTGGGTATAATAATCACTTCCTACCTTACAGGGGTGATATGAGGCTTAATTAATTAATTAATTCATTAACTGTTTTGAAAGTGATTAAGTTTCTTATTTCACACTAAGTGGGTGTTTTTAGGTTTGTTTTTTTTTTTTTGTTTTGTTTTGTTGGGGCTTTTTTTGTTGTGGTTTTTGGTTTTTTTTTTTTGTTTTTTGCCTTTTTCTTTTGGTTAGCAGTCATGCTGCAGAGAAACTTGAGTGTCACTATGGCCATGAGCTGATGGGTGTTCCCCAGGCCAGGTCAGCTTCAAATCCTTTCCTGGAAGAGGAGTTAGGATCCTGCCACCCCTATTGGATTATCAAGTTAGAATTGCAATGCCATGGCTGCCTTGCTGTACCAGGATTTAAAAGCTCATGGTGAATAACTTCCTATTTAGAAAGGCCAGATTCTGGTAGCATTGGGCTCTTCTAACAGCTGGTCATTGTTGTCAGGGCACATGTGCCAGATAGGTACACAGGCCTAGGTCCCTGGTTCCTCTGGTGTGCCCAAGCCATGGGACTTGTCCACAATTCCCAATGGCAGCTCTGATCTACAGCCCATTGCTAAGCCCATGGTGGTGACAGAGATATCCCTGTGTTGGGTCATCATATGAGAAGGGCAGGAGGCAGTGACAAGTCTGCAAGACATGATCTGTCATTGGTTATCTTCCCCTAATGCAGCCAAGAGGTCTTTCAAATTTCAATTAAGACTTTGAGAAAGTCTCTATTCTTGAGAAGCATCCTACAGGGTACTAAAATACAGATTTTGAAGTTCATTTGGTATCTGAGCTCATATATTCAGATTGTCCTTAATTAACCATTTAAGATGCAGAGTTCCATTCAAAGCCTCTTGCTCACCATAGTTTTCAGAAATGTTGTAGGAAACAGGCAGTGATGGATGAGAAAACCAGCACAATCTGCTGGCAACAGACATCTGACAAAGTGATAATCATGGCCAATTCCCCTGGGCATTATTTGTACGCAGTGCATAGATATGGGTGAATTATTGCTCTCCCTGATTACCTCATAATTTTTTTTTTCCTCTCACATGATCTTTTTTCTTACCTGGTGTTTTTGATATCTGAGAAATTCATATTGGCAGGTTGATCTATATTGTCTAATACAACATGTAGTATTATCAATCACAAATCCTGCCTAGTCTTTTTCAGTAACTTCAGTTACAGTGAAATGGCAGAGGTCTATCTTGAGGTAATGAAGGTTGCATGACTAATTTCCACTAAAAACTTGCCATATAGACCAGATCAGTTAAGAAAAAAAACACTCAGCTCTTAAATTACTCTTCAGCATCTACTAGTGCAAAACCATCCCAAAGACTTAGGGAAGTTAACACATTTCTTTCCCTATTTGGTGCTTATTCAGTGAAACCCAAGCTTTGTTGAGCCTTTACCTGCCCAGTTTCATCCATGGGGCCCTCAGAGGTGGAACTTCTGCTGACTGCAGCCAAGTGTCTTGTAATGAGGCAACATTCATTTCTTAGGCATCATCTTAGTTTGGGACTGTGCTCCCAGCTCAAGGCTACCACACAACAAGCACTGATAGTCTGGTTTTGGGGTGGACATGGCATTTCACCCCATGGGGTATCAACAGCACAGAATACCTGAGAAGTGCTAATTCAGTGCTGACTGGGGAGGAAAGGAGCTGGTCTGCATAAAACCATTGTTCTCTCAGTCTCTTCAGGGAGATAGCTGCTATCAACAGTTGAGAAAATGATCCACGAAGAGGGATTTCATCAGGAACTGAGAAACACTTGAGGAAAAGCAGAAGACACTTTGCAACAGTAAGACTGAGCCTTAAAATCTAAATATTTCTGCAGCATTTTTTAAAGTCAAAGCTCAAGAAAAACTGACATTGTGTGTGTGTGGAAATTGCAGGCTTCAGGATGATACATATTCTTGGAGATGATGCTATAAACATTTCTTATGTTGAAATGAAGAGTAAACCAGGAAAGCACTAGCTTATTCAAGCTGGAAAAACTCAAGAATAAGGAGGGTAAATCCAATCAAAGAAAGACCCATTTAAACACCACAGTTTAAAAAAGGCAACTGGATCAGGTGTGGGATGGGGTACTCTGACAAATCAATCTTAAACCTCAGCACAAGCACCAGTGTTGTTGCTTTTCAGAAACGGGGACTCAAATAAAAATGGGACAGGCTTGTAAGAAGGAAGGCAAGAAGAGCAAAGAAAGGGCAAAAGGCTGGTTTGAAGTAGGGGAATTAATTAAAAGTGTTATTTCAGTGACTAACAGTAAATCTGTACCCCAGGAAACATCAGAAAGACTCCCATAAAAATCTGGCATGAGTCAGCAGTAGCTCAAAGGAGACTACAAGGAGTTCGAAGGTGTCCTTCAGAAAGCTGAAGGTATGTCCACCAAAAGAAAATAGGAAGAAAAGATTCTGACACCTTAAATCTAAAAACATAACAGGGCAGAAGGAAAAAAAAAAAAAAAAGATTCTCAGGAAAAATTGCTGAAGGTGCAAACATTGGTAATAAATCAGATGTAGGAGCCTCCAGAGGGTTTATAGGGCAATCCCAGTGCAAGAACAACTGCGCTGTCAGACTAAAGTTTCCTCTAACCTAGTACCCTGATTCTAACAGCAGTTGATACTGGATGTTTATGGAAGCATAGCAGAGCATATGATGGTACTTCCCAGGGTTTTTTCTCAGCCTTCAGGAGTTTGCAGCTTGGAAGCTTCCAGTAGACCTCACCGAGGACTTCAAGATGCTCATGATGCAATGGGGATATGCAGGGAAGATAGAGGTGCAATGGAGAAAAAAAGTGATTTTTTCACATCTATATTCAGTATAAAGAAGCCCAGAGACTATCCTTGCAATGTCTATTTGGCATCATTCAGCAGAAGACATGTGAGAAACTGAAGTTGCAGTAGAAGAGATGTACAGTACCTTAGGAAAGTAAATATACTGCAATATCTGCAGGGATGGGATGATCTCCTCTGAGTTGTAGAGGAACTTGGGTATGAAACTGTTCACTATTATCTGTGCTGTGTCTTTGCACAAGGTCAGTGTAATTTCTGAACACTGCTCTTGAGGGCATCTGCAGAATGACAGTGCCCATAAGTCTGAGGTATGAGCTAAGCAAAACATTAGATATAATCATGAAGATGATCTTCAGTACATGCATAATAGAATACAATACAGAAGACTGAAACATCTTTCATAAATGGAAGCCAAGCTTATAAATCCATTAGAGCTCATTCAAGATCGTGCTAAGCCTATAGAAAAAGGTGATCTGATAATAGAAAGGTAAGCTTTCTATGATGTCCAACCTTGGAATCTTCTAAAGCAGCTACAACGGTAGGACTTTTAGCCAATTAATAAATAGATGGAGGAAAAAACCTAGCAAACAGAGTGTAGAAATACCTTTCACCAAAAACATCCACTATGTGTCTATAGTAAGATCCATACTGTTCAGCATATTCATGACTAAAGCAGGAAAGAGGGTGTATAGTGAGATGACAAAGTTCAGTGGTATTATTCTGGTGTTCAGGGTAGTAAAAACAAAAGGTAACTGCTGACATTTGCAGAAGTCACCTTAAGTGGCTGGCAAATAAAATTAAAGATTAAGTTCAATGTTGATGAAGACGAAGTAGTGCACACAGATGGACTCTGAATTGTCTGTTACTATTGGGAAAGGGAATCTGGAGTTGCAACAGATCATTTTGAGAAATTGTCTGCTCAATGCCTGGTTATGGGCAGAAAAGAGAAACTGCTGCCAATTACTGAGGAGTGAGAAAAGGCAGGTAGGTTATGTTATTGTAGGACTTAGTGCCTTGCTTGCATCATGCCTTTCTGGCCTCCTTGTACACTAAAGGAAGATGTAGGAAAAGATATGAAGGATTATTCAAGAGAAGAAAGGTTACACACAGGGTGTGAAACAACACTACAAATGCCCAGAAAATTCCACGCAAAAAGGTGAGCATGGAGATGGAATTGTATAAAGCCAAGGGAGGTATGTACTTCCCACTGCACAGCTTATCACAGATGTGCTGGGTGCTGAGATCCAATGTGGTTTCAGAATACAATGAAACAAATTCATGGAAGAGAAACTCATGCAGGCTCGTTGCCTTCACTTTGAAAATCCCTCTGCTGGAAATGCAGACTATACTTGATGCAGATGGATTTTAACTTGCCATATTCTCAGACATTCTTCTAGGCTTTAGACATGAGTGACAGTTAGAGGCAGAATACTTGGCTGTGTGGTCCTTTGGATTGATGCATCCATTTATTTTGCACTTTGGCTACAGCAAAATCCCTAATCCCATGGCATCTCAAAAAGCTTCCCAAAGGCCTTGGGCTCTGGACAGACGTCTGGAGCAGCTCATGCCTTCCCAACCTATTTTCCCAGGCTATCTGCATACTCAGGCAGGTGCCACTTACACCACCCTGTTTCAGGGTCACTTGCTCAGAAATGAAGGCTAGAAATACACTTCTTAAATGAAAGCTGGGTTTCTTGTGCCTAGTTCTGGGACAGGGTTGTTTCACATTTAGGGTCTGCCCAAGCATGGAGGACAGCTACTATAACCTTCTTGCTGCAGGAATGAGTGGATGGGCAGGAGGGTCTGACTATTGTTGCCTGGTTTATGCGAACAAACTAAATAATGTCTATATGATGGGTACAGTTGGGTCATCCAGGTCCTTTTGGAACCCTGCTCCCTTCACTGAGAAGAAAGAGTTGGATCCAGCTTGCTGCTGGCAGAATTACAGCCCCCACTGACACATGCTCCTGCTGCTGCCTGCATTTAAATCTCACCAACCTTCCTGCTCTACCTTAAACCATCCGCTTTAGAGGTCCCCACTCATCAAAGTCTTGTCAGGCAACAAGAAGGGGAACAAGGAGGGTTTAATTGATCAGCTTCGAAAGTAGCCTTGAGAACTTGATTCAGATATTGACTTCCAACGAGCTGGTTTAACTCCAGCTTCCAGAGCCAGCAATGGCTGAACATCAAAACTATTAACCTCTGGCCTTACCAGTTGGTGAGACATCACAGCAGCAGTAATTAGGAAGTCAATCGGAATCACATGTCTCACTTACACTGGCATGTCAATCAATAGTGTCAGTGACAGATTCATTAGGCCAGGCCTTGCAGCACAAGCCAGTAACAACCTCATAAAATACGCTTTTGAGGCAAGGCAAAGAAAAATCTGCTAGGAGGACTTGACTAGATGACAATATGTATTGATTAGGGCTCAAGCAATTTATGAAGTGCTACTTGCTCTGCAACCTTTCTGCCTTGGTGCTAAATTTTCCCAACTAGTTGCTAAATAAAACAAAATATTACACTTTTTAAAGCCATTTTCTGACAGGGCATTTTTTATGTTAGTTACAACTAACAATCTAGCAAGGTAAAACTTCAACAGTTACTTAATGGTAAAAGGTACTTTTCATTTCTCTGGATATCAGGCTCTGAAAGATGACATCCATCTGAATGCAAGAAAAAATATAAAATCATCCAAAACATGATTAGAAAACTCTCCTACCTTCCAGAGAAAATTACTTTTAACATACCTTTCTTTGGAGCTTTTTAATGGACATTCTTTTTGGAGGGTCACAAGAAGAGTGGATACCTCAGTTTTTAAAACTAAATTAAAACCTCAGCTTACAGAGTACAACCAGATCTCAATTGCTTGTTGCAAACGCAGTATTTTTTGAACACAGAAACATTGCAACTGGGGGCTTGCTGAAATCCTCTTTGTACTGATGTTCTTTTAATTTAATCTTTTTGCCTTTCTTTGCTTGCAGCTTTGTTTTGTCAGGATTTTCCCAAGGTTCCTAAGGACTCACTGCCCTCTATTCACTCTGTCACTGATGGTGGGATTTATTTCCTCCTGTCCTTTGTGGTGAGGGATCATTGTGTCTCAGGGTAAAGTGTCAGTGTAGGGTCCCTGCAGTGACAGCTATCTTCGTGGGATTTCAGGACTTGCATGTCTTGACCCTCTTTCCAAGACAAATAATCAGAATTGATGCACCTTAATCTCACTGGCTGAAGATGCCAAAGTGCAGCCACGAGGCAGGTGAGACAATTTTCAAGGGCATTAAAGGGATTACTCAGAGGGTCTATCAAAACCCTTAATGAATTTACTGTGTTTATTATTATAAATACGCTTAGCGAGGAGAGAGTCTTGCTAAGGCTGAGTAAGGACTTGGGCATATTCTTGTAGCAGAAGAATACAGAGAGATAGTTTGGTCACCTAAATGCAAATGGACAAATTCATCTTTGCTCTTACATCACTGAAACTGTTTGGCTCCACATGTTTTCAGGCCCTCTGTCAATTACATACATTTTGTCATGTCAAAGACAGCTCAAAATCTCAAAAGGAAAAGATCATCAGGTTTCAGGAACTGCTAGGAAAGGGTATCAGAAAGACGCAAGATGGAGAATCTGAGTAGTTGTGAACTCAACCCTTCCCTTCTTGCCTTCCTCTCCCTTCTTTTCTCTCCCAGTGCAGCTCCTACTTAATTTTCCAGCAGGTACTTCATTGCCACCAGAGCAACCCTAGGGTCTAACTTTAGTAATCTATGGCTTTCCACAGGAAAGCACTTCAGTATCATCTTCACTGTCAGCTGGATGTAAAAACGCAGCATAAATGCTTTCTGGGTCAGAGTTTAAGCACTTCTGGTTGTAGGGGAGGTTTCTTGACTTTTACCAAGTACATTCAGCTCTGAGGTACAAAGCGATCTTTCCCAGGGAGGAAAAGCTGAATGCCTGCACTAACACCTTGTCCAGAGGAGGCCCTAGACTCTTATTTTTATATCAGATTAATAAAGCAGCCGCTGTGAGGCAAACACCTAATATTTTGGAAGGACACTGACTGAAGGTTTGATTATTTGTTAATAACAAGAGCTTTCTAGTTAATTAATTTAGGAGCGTTATTAATGTTAATAGCACAGCTGGGCCAATAATTTATGAAGATTAATTTCCTTGCCAAATTCGGATTTTTTTTCTGCTCTTGAAATGTCCAGGAACAGACTGAAGTTTTCTCAAATAGATTCATTACTTTAAATTACTTTCCAGTTAACTTCTGCATATAACTCTGGGTTTGGTTCGAGGTTACAGCTGGTTCACTGGCATGTGTTACATGTGAAAGCTGAGCTGCACAGTGAAACAGGTAAGTCACACTGGGAGTTTGGCTTTCCAGTTTGTGGGACAAAACATTTTAACTCATTTTTATTGCCAAATGTCTATGGGCAACACATTAAATTACCCTCTCTCCAATTCCCTCCAAAAGTCCTGCCAGTGAATAACTCATTCCACTAAACAACCCTGCCAGTAAATTAAATGTCTTTAGAATAACCAAGAGAATGGCCATAAACAGGGGCTAAATAGAAACAACCTGATTTTAAATTCAGAGTGAATATACATGGCGATTTTCCCCCCATTATTCTTTATTCTATACCAATTAATTCCTAAAATAGCAATCATCTTTCCTAAAATAATCCCACATGGTTCAATAAAATCCAGAGTAAAAGGAAGAGTGATCCAGTATATGTTGTTGAGTGCTGGGAACCCTTTATTTCTAAAATGGAAAGTTTTGGAAAGTGGGGTATATGCTCCATGTACAGACTGGAATAAGGTCACTTTGCATGTGATTTCCTCTATAATAGCAGAATGCTTCGCATACTAAAGTGAAAGCTTTAATGAAGAAGTAATAACTGCTTATGTTGGCAAGAAATAAAACCAGCTGTGCTTTTGTGACAAGCTGTAAAATGAATTTGTTTCCTCCAGTAGACTCACTTTTTGGAGACCTTTGAAAAGCTCTTTAGTGTCATTCTTCAGTTAAGGTTATTTTAATGTGTCTAATGAGAAGGCCAAGTCCAGCTCATTATTAACTTCACACATGAGGAGAGTTGATTGTTCTCCCTTCCCTGCAGCCTCCCCAGGAAGCTCAGGGTGAAGCTAATGGAAACTCTTGGCTGATCCCATGGCCCATCCAATACTTGAACACGAGTCCTGGTGGTCCTTACCTGAGGTTGAGGCAACAGCAAGTGGTGGATGTGAATGAAGATGGTCACCCTTTTGCCAGCTCTTGGGAGACTTATTTTTAGCCAAAGCAATACAACTTGTTGCCACAACTCTGAGCTTCTGGTACAGGCAAACTGCTGGTCACTGCAATTTTAATTGTCTGGCAATGGTGGTGCATTTGCATGGGGTATCAATGTGCTTTTTCCATGCCTGGCAAGACCCTGAAGCTTTCTCACACTTCAGCTAGCAGTTTGCAAGGATGATTTACTCCAGTTTTGTCAGCTACTAGAGCTGGAAGAACCAACTATTAAATTGATATCACAATTAAATTTCAATCAGTGCAGCACTTGGTTGAAATCTCTGAATCAACACAGTAGGTTATGAAATCAAATTAACAGATATTAGAAGGAATGGCTTGTTGCAGTCTTGTCTCCGCAAATTAAAGAGGGAACCGTTTGCTGTCCTGTTGGTATACTTCACAGTCATGGTTAGCATAGGAACACATGCCTTCATACAACGCTGATAGTTAAATTTTTACTCCGACCTAAGGCAATTTCAAGGCAGTACAGCAAGCAAGAAATGCATCATGCTTGCTCATGCATATACCAGACATATAGCATGTGTATGCAAATGGCTCTTCTTTTTGCATTTCAGAGTTGTCGGACAGTGGAGGTCTTGGTGTTGATTCTTGAAGCATCAGTTGTTTTCTTACCATCATTTCAGGACTGAAGATGTAACAGAATAATGGTATTACAGCAGAAACTTTGTGCCTGCTTCGTAGATGGGTCCGTGTCTCTGCATCCCCACTGCCTGCATTCCAGTATCCTTGCATTCATCCTGGTACCTCTACCCTGCAGTTATGGTGGTGAGCCTTCAGGAATAGACATCAACAGCAGAATGTGTGAGCCTTCAAAAACACAGAATCATAGACTGGTTTGGGTTGGAAGGGACCTTAAAACTCACCCAGCTCATCCATGAGAAGGGACACCTTCTAGTAGACCAGGTTGCTCCAAGCCCTCAGGCTGTTCTGGTGTCTCCTCTCTCACAGTAAAGAATTTCTTCTTTACATCTAACATGATTCTCTTCTATTTAATGCAAGAAAGAGAAAGAAAAGAAAATCTTTGTTCAGAAAATTGATCTTCACTTTGTGGTAA
>JASSUY010046049.1:0-40091 GCA_032466535.1 Forpus xanthops
AGCCAAAAATCCAAAACACAGTACTCACCAGCTACTGCTTAAAGAAAAAATAACTGCTGCTGCTGAACCCATGACAGTGTGTGCTTCATGATTTGCTCTGTCACTCTGCTATTAAATCTCACCCCCTCTGGAAACAGTGTTTCTGTCAAAATATCTACTGAAAATAGAAGTTCATACAATTTCAAAATTTACCTTTTTTTTTTTTTTTTTTATACAATGTATTTCCTGAGGTCAAAATACATGTGTGGATATAGAGCTTATTTTTGCATTATTTTCTCTTCAGCAGTTAAATATTTTCATACTAATAATTGCCTTAGGTCTTTTATGTGCTTCCTATCTTCACCATGAATTTCAAGTTTTTGTATGGTGAAATGCTGAGAGAAGTCTTACAGTATCATTAATTTGAATGGGAATAAGACATACTATCGAAATCTCAGAATTTTCTCTCAAGTACTCTGCATTGCTTCTAGGAAAAACAGATCTCAGACTAAAAGTTTCCACTTGAGTTCTATTGAAGGGGCTTTAAACTGCAGTGATGTTCTCATCTCCCAAACATTTGCTTCTTCAATGAACTTCTTAGAACCTAATTGTCCTGTACTTGACTCTCTCTCTGTAATCTTTATGTTTATGGCACTGTTGCAGCTCCTATCAAAACATTTTTTTCCCCTCTGTTCTGTTGCTTGCCTGCAGTTGGCTATTGATCTTGGCTTCTGGGCTGTTGCTTTATTACTTCTTGTGTAGCTGGCTCAAAAAAAAAAAAAAAAAAAAAGGAACAAAATATTTTATCCTGGTTATGTGAAGTGTCACTTACCTATGGTGATACAGCACCATTTTTAAAAGGAAAGAAAAAAGAAAGGCAGGTCACTCCTTCCTTAGCATGAACACTTCTAGTAAACGGAAGGTGGGATAGAGCGGGAGACAGAAGCCTGGGTGCTTTTGTCTCTGCTCTGCAAACTGATGTTGGTTGTTCTGGGCAGTTCACAATCCCCATTGACCCAAGCCTCTGGTCTCATTTTCAATGATGTTATAACTACCGTTTCGTATATATTTAACTGGTGCTATACTCAATATTTTAGTGAGTGTTAGAAATGCGGTTCAAACCTCAGCTGCTTACCATGCTTTGATCTCGTAATACTGGCATGGATGTACAAAATACATAGTCAGTGGTATTTGTTAATGTCTGACTTCCTTACTAAGCACAACATTGCTTCAGATATGAGCTCAGGAACCATTGTATTGGTTCTGCCATTGTCCTATGGCAATACAAACAATGTTCTGACTTGCAGCTCAGAAAAGTGTGGGCAGAAGAGGAAAAAAAAAGAAAAGAAAAATCCTATGCCAAGTGTTAGCTCTGACCATCTTCAAGAGTCCATGGTGAAAGCAGCTACGTTGTCTGTCTGTTTCTCTCGCAGGTTCTCCATAACCATGGAAGGCAGAGACAGATCTAAAAGGTCATGTGTTCCTATCATCCTGACCCACTATATGAAAGGAATGGTGTAGAGCAGACGTTTATTATGACAGTTGTAGTAGTATGTGCAGTATTCTTGCCTCTGTGCATACTGTATTTTCCTATTAGAACATTCCCTCTCATACTACTTGTTGTATTAAAGATTTCATAGTAATACAGGTGCCAAAGAAATTGAAGGCTATATCTATAAACAAATCAGTGATGTATTCTAGTAAATGTATATATATATATCTTTTACTTTAGTTCTACTCCTTCATTACTTAGTGCTTTCTGCCATGTGCTGCTATATGAGAACAAAAATCCCTCTGAAAGGGGAGATCTGCAGGATGATGATACCTGTTTGTGTTTTGCTGAGCCAATAGCTGTTTGCTAGTGGGCAATTAAGGCAAGAACAACAAATTAGATGTCAGTTTATTACAGAAATGAGTAATATCACTCAATCTTTGTGCTGTTAGCTTTGTTTAAAAGCTCAAGGATCTGCTTGATTTTATGTGCATCCTTAAGACTGATGAAAAATGGGATTGCAAAGCATGCAAGCATACAGAGTACAACTTCAGTAGTCATGTCTGAGCATGGTGTCTGAGAACCAGTCTGAAAATAAGAAATCCCAGTTTCTGTGGATGGGTGGGGAGTTGGTGGGAAATACAGTGAGAATGTTACAGATTTCTAGCATGATGGCATTAGCTAACTTTCAATCCAAACCATGCATAGCATCTAACCCAAAGATGCAAACAGAAGCAAGGCAAAGAAAGAAGTTTCTGATGAATGTCTAAATTGCAAACGACTTGCTTGAAAGGAGCAGTGTGAAGCATGGGGCAGAGACGCATGTGTACTGGCAATGGCAGTATTTTCTCTTTGGACAGTGAGACTGGATTTGTAGGATGGTTATGCTCCTTACAAAACTGAACATAAAAGAACATAATGTACCTAAAAAAAGAAACAGAAGTATACATACCCTGCAAAATGTAGTAGTTTATTAAACAAATCATCTCCTAGTTAATTTCCTTGACCATGATGGGACATGGATGTTGCTTAAGTATTTGATGCTGAAGCATTAATTGCTAGATAGCTGAAGTTCAAGCAGTTAGAGGTAAGATCTTCTCATATAGGAGTATAAGTCACGTGGTATAGTAGCTAATCGAATTTGTAGATAGTAGTACACTTGACGGCTGAAAGCAGGTGGAAACTACAACAGTGTGAGTATATACAGCAGTTTGTGTGATGCTGGGGAGGACATCAAGAGCCTACTTGCTCCTCTGTTTTCAGGTGACATCTGATTCTATAAGTAGGGATGTTGTATGTAAATGCAAATTGAAAAACAGCAGACAAAACAGAAATGAATGAATGCAAGGGCATTGTTGCACCACAGAGAAAAATAAAACAGTAAATGTACTGTGACTGAAGATGACATAAGTTAAACCTTCATAGCTATAAATGATGTTCACATAATGGTGAAAGAAGGCCATTTCAGAAGCCTGCAGTTTTAGACCTTAAGAAGGGGCTGGGAAATGAAAGGGTAGGCAGGCAGAAAAAGTATTAAATATCTTCAGCTTCACTGCAGAGGTGACTGCTTTAGGATGGTGCCCCGATCAGAAGATTTGCTCAAGGTCACATTTTTTTTTGTGACCAAAGATTTTCTGGAGTTGGTCCCTTCTGTGCTGCTGTGGTGAGACTGTCGGGAGGCTGGGTTGTCAGCAGTGCACACAGACCTTTCCCCTCTTTCCTGAGGTTGGTCCTCTCGTGTTCATTTGAGAGCTGCATTGCAGTTTCATTACAGGGTGTCTATATCTTAGTGTTGCTGATTGTCATGACTTTAAGTGCTGTCTGAAACTTGTGGCTATGAACACCATTGCAGAGTTGTAAGAAATGTGTATATAAACAGTCTGCTAAAGTTCGATGTATAGCTCCATTGGCCTGATTCGTAAGAGCACCAGCTATGTCAAATTGCGAATACTTCTACTGGTGAGCTGGAAATTTGGCCATATCATTAGACTTACCCTTTCCCCAGACAACACAGGGAAATTTATGTGAGAGGCAAACTCCAAGTTCCTTGTGCTCTTCTAATGTAGCAGGTAAGATACTGGCTGCATCGGCTATGTTCCAAAAAACACTGGCAGAAGTCAGCAGAAAAAATGAGGTATCAAAAAATTTTTTTACTACTTATTTACTGAAATTCCATCCTACATTATTTAGGGTATGAGAAATGGAAGATGCACGTACTGTTTGCTTCGGTTTGGCTTTTTCTAGAAAACAATAATGAGAATGTCTGTCTCATATGGACTGCAGCAGGCAAAGAGGATGGGAATTGGTAGTGCTATGTGCCAGAAGCGCTTACCGCAAGGGAACTCTGCAGTTCTGTGCTGCTTGACATAGAAATAATACGTAAAAATAATAATTCAATGTAGCTATCTCTTGGCTTCTGAATTTTGTGAAGTGGGGTTCAGATCTACGTTTACATTATGTAGTAACTGGTACTTAAACATTCTTTCCCAATTGTGGAAACTGAAATTAATTAAAAAATTCTGAATGTTTTATATTATGATTTAATAGTTTGTTATTTCTTACTAATGTTAAATTAGAATTCTTAACCTTTTTTTATCCTAGTGAAGGAAAAGAGAAATAAAATCTTTTGACCTCAGCATGGTAGCTTTTGGGGCTTCTGGAAAGATTTCTAGCTTCTGTATGTGTATGCATGTCCTGCTTCCTGAAGAATCACAAAACCAAGAAGCTGCTCATTGAATCATAGGATCATGACAGACTTTTGAGTGTGTGTTTCTGGGGGTTGAGTGAGGGAAGTCTGTGTTCATCTGTTGGTGTTTGGTAGAAAGATCCATACTTCCTCTCCAGCAATGTGCTGGCAAGGTTTATTTGGATGGGTGTTGTTTTTTTTTCTTTTTTATTTTGTTTTGGTGTGTTTTTTTTTTGGGGGGGGGGTGGTGGTTTTATTTTTATGTTTGGTTTTGTGCCTTTTTTGTTCGTTTGTTTATTTCAACGCAAAATACCCTCTGGGTTGTTTTGTTAAAAATATAATGTGTTTAATATTGATTTTAAACATAATTTGAAGGATACAGATGAGTTAATTAGTGTTGGTGATTACATTTCCCTAAATCTTACCAGCCACTCATACTTCCTGGTTAGAGTGAAGAACTTTATTTTCTTATTTACCTTCTGATATAATTGAGCAGATGGTAAAATGAAGAAATTCTTTACTGTAAGGGTGGTGAGGCACTGGAATGGGTTTCCCAGGGAAGTTGTGAATGCTCCATCTCTGGCAGTGTTCAAGACCAGGTTGGGCACAGTCTTGGGTGGCATGGTGTAGTGTGAGGTGTCCCTGGTCATGGCAGGGGGATTGAAATTAGATGACCTTAATGTCCTTTCCAACCCTAACTATTGATTCTATGATTCTATGATTCCTTACAATTGTTAACATGTATGAGAGTCTTATGACACACATTTTCACAATTCTTGCTCTACCTGAAATTAATGTGAACTATTCAAAGAGAAGCAATGTGTTTTCAAGACCCCAATTCATGTTTAAAAAACAGTTCTAATTTAACCTGTTTGTATTCTCATTTGGCTAAAGTTATTTTACACCATTCTTATATGAAAGCAAACCTTCAGGCCATATAAATAGATGAGAATTCAAGGCTACGCTTAAGTGCTTTGATGAATCAACCCTCAATTACTAGACCATTATTGTAATATCATGATGATGTACTGCAGTCTTTAACATACCCATCGTAGCTGCTTCCAGACATCTATGCTTAAATTCCAAACAATACAAGGTCATATCTTTAAAAAGTTATAAGAAGTAAGCTTGTGTTTCAGTCATGTTAGATTACCTAAATTAATAATAAGTAATTAGATTTTTTGAAGAAAAAATAAAACAAATAAGTATATCCTCCCTTCCAGTAGATGATCTCAGATACTTGCTAGCACATTCTGAAACTTTAAGAGAATGTGAAAAATTGAATGGAGGCTACCTGTGTTTCCATATGTCACACAAATTTTATGTTATAAGCTTTGTCAAGTTCAATAACAGAGAGTGGACTCATGGAGAGATGCTGAGGGACTGTTCAGTACTTTTGTTATGTCATAAAGTAAGGAACATTTTATAGTGTTACAGAGTTTTGTATGATGGACTGATGCCAGAATTTCTCCTCTTACTTAGGAGGACATTTGCTCAAAGTGGTAGAACAAGAGAAAGAATCACAAAGGATTTGGGTAAATAATACTAGGTACCTGTGAAAAAGGCAGGGGATATAGGAGGTAAGGTATTCTCCATAAAAGTCAAGAATTAATGACATCACTATAAAAAATTCTGAAAATGCTACAGAAAATGCTATTTGCAGTACCAATAAATTCACACACTTCTCTGTGTGTGCAAGTGCAGGTACTTAAACTCATATGCACATAAACACAGTCACTGAATATTAGACATAAATAAAAAATAGGATATTTCTCTATTGCTTTTTCCTGCCATAGAAAGTAAAATGGAAAATTTAGATGAAAACAGAAATGAAAGCATTTCTATGTAATATTTTTTCTTACAATGACTATGAAGGTATTTATAGAGTACTATGCAAAATATTTTATTTGTCTTTAACCTTATAAAAATATTTGTCTGAAATGCATTTTGAAAAAAGCTACTTCATTTAAACTAATATTTTTGCTGATATATATTTTGGAGTATATTTATTTTTGGACCTCAATATTATGTTATACAATTTACATTATAACGAATACTTAGAAGCACAACATGCCTGTTTTTCAGTTTTTCTCTCTCAAAATGTGAGCTTCTGCACTGTCTATGTCTGCACTGCAATTGTACAAGTGTAATTATTGCAAGCATGTCTCATAAGTCAAGTTTATTGCAGGAAGGCTTGGTAAAGCAGACTAGTTGTTTTTGAAAAAAGAGCAAACAAACAAAGTAACCTCTGAAACCTGAGCTTTTTTTCTGCCCTTCTCCAGCATGGGCAACAGTGCCATTTAAGAAAAGGAAAGAGGGAATAAAAGGGCACAAGACATTCTTCTTATGGCCAAGATGAAGTACTGGATAGTCTCAAGACATCTTGCCTATTTTCCAGGTTGACAAGAGAGATAGTGCATGACTAAGGTTTTTTTTATCATAATAAAATTAGACAAAAGAAAGATATAGGAGTCTTGTCTATGAAATTGGAAGCTGAACATTGTCATGAAATAAATCATACAAGGTGATGGAATCTCATTAGTTACATCCCACAATATCCTCAGCAGATATATTTTAAATAACGTCTTTTTGATCAAAGATAGAGCCATTTCAAAATAATTAAATTAGATATAGATTATCCATTTCAGAACTGGAGAAGACTTTTAATCATCTCTGGTATGTCTTGATTTAAACTCCAAATATTTCAGTTTAGATTTTAATTTATGGTGGAAGTACAGGGAAAGGGACGTATCTGGCTTTATATTGCAGCATCAATAAAAGCAAAAAATATGATTTCTCTGATTAGGGGATAAGACTCTGTTTCAATTAAAATTTCTGGGAGCTTGTGCGTCTGATTTCAATGGAGAAGAATCAAGTCCCGAACAGAGAGAAAGCAAAATATCTCTTTGTTATGAATGCTTTGTTTATTGTTTACAGAGACCTTATTATGTGGGTGAGAAAACTGCGTGATTTTTCATTCCTTGCTTCCATCTGCAGTTCTTACTCTTGTGGGATTCTAGGAGTTAGAGAAAAAGCTCAAAGACAAAACAACAAATGACCTGACTGGAAGGAAACATTGCTTAGAGAAGTATTTCTCAATGTGAATAAGGTTGAAAGAATCAGTCTCAAGATATTTGCTGAAGAAAATGTAAGATAAGAAAAGTAGTAGCAAAATAAGTAAAGATGCTGTAGGGAAAGACCCATGGCATGGGGAATGTTATAAAACACATGAGTAGATATTCAGCTGTTGAAAATAAATTTAAATCCTTATAAGTTGGAGAGCTTATGCAGTAATTAAAAGAAACGACAATGTTTTTGCGTGTATAACCTGCATTCCAGGGAACGCAGTGCACTTTAAAAGTGCACTGCTTAAAATAAAATACGCCAGGCAACCTACACCATTCAATACCCTCCACAAAATGAGAGTATTTTGAGGGCTGATATGTCAGAAAGAGAGGAACCCTCTAAGGAATTATGGAAGGATGGGTTGGGAGAAAAGGACTTTAGAGAGAGATGCTCTGAAATGAGCTTCCTTCCATAGTAGCTTCACATCCATATAGTCCACACTGCTTCACAATTCCAGGGGTTGTCTGTTTTCCTGAGAGAATCTTCTGGATATAGGTAGAGACCTGATTTTTCACACGACATGTTTCTGTGGATTTTATTTGAATAACACACATTGCTGGAATGACCTTTTATATCATGTTGACCTGATTTTGTAAAAGCAAAAGAACATCACCCCCCAAACTCCCCTTTTTGACAATTATTTTATTCAAAAGAGGGGAAAATCTACATCATCTCTCTTGGCCAAATAATATTAATGTTTAATTTTTAAAAACTTAATAAAATTCACCTTCAAATTGCACCTACTTGGAAAAGTTCTACTACTGCTACTGTTCTAGACATATTTCCTGCTTCTTAGTGAGAGAGGGGATGAAAAAAGAAAGTAATTCTTCAATGTTTAACATGTAATTCGTAAACAGGCTAAATTGATTGTATTTTGTCTTCCTATTTCATGATTTTCTGCATTTGTATTCAAAGACGACTCTTCAATGTCTTACCAGGGGTAAGATTTTGTCCTAAAATATTAAGAAGGGAAAAAAAGTATTCCAACTGAAGGTGCTTGCAACTTTACATCACTTCTCACATAACAATATAATGAAACCATTTGTTAATAATATTAAAATGAGAGCAATCGAACCAAATGATGACTGAAAATGGCCTCAAGCAGAGCTCGGATACTGATTCAGTGGGAAGTTATATGCTTTTCATTATTACATCTTTCAATAGCAGCTGAAAACTTACTGCTTTGGTAAATTAGCCAGAGCAGGATGATCATGAACAAAAATCCCTGGAAAAAATAGAACAGAAATACTGACTTGCTTCCTATAGTGAAAGATAAAAAAAAAAAAAAAAGAAGATTTATTCTTTTACATTCTTCTGACTAAGACAAAGAGAAGTCTAAATCAAAAATTCTAACCTTTAAAGGTCCCTTTCTCAAAGAGAATTTTGCAGTTGATCTACATTACTGTAAGCTTGGCAGATCTGTTTGCACTGGCAGAGCTAGTGATATTATTTCCTTTTGTTTGAGCTATGTCAGAACAACTGGTTCTTTGCTGACATACCATTGTCAACACAAGAGTTTTGCAGAAAGGTGATCTTGCTTTTACACTAAGAGAATTTTATAGTGAAAACTGCACTAGTGCACTGCACTATATTACAAGGCGTGCGTGAACCTTGTTCATCCCAAAGGAGATGTGAGACTAAATGCAAGTAATGATTCAGAAGATAAGTAGAGAAATATAGGTTCACAAATTAATGTTCTTACCACTTAGATTATGTCTGAAAAACTGTTTCCTATCCCATTTGTTTGGTTGGGTTTTTCTTAGGCTTTGGGTATTGGGTTTTATTTCTTTTTAAATGTTTAGCCTTTACTGAACCCATGTAAATTCTTGGGATGTACAAATCTCTCAGAGCAAGGAGTTGTACAAGAAAAAAATAATGTGGAGAGAAACAGAATTTATGTTTCATTACTTTGCATTTCTTATATTTCTATTTCAATGCATGTTCTTTTATTGTTATAAGAAGAGATGACATCATTTTCAACACTGTATTAGCTATACTATTTATTACTTTGTATATCTTCCTCCAAGTTCCCCTTACTAGTCTTCTGTGCAAAGCATTCAAGGCAGGTTAGAGAGTTTTTCTTTACATCAGCTTTCACAAAGCACCCATGGGAAATATATTGTTGGCCATTTCCAACTACAGACATTCCTGCCACAGACTTAGGGTCTCCTTTAGTAAATAACATGGTTCAGAAATTTTACAGGGACAAAAATGAGCAACCATATTTCCAAAACAGTTTCCATCAGCTCTTTAATTAAAACTAAACTCTATAGCCCTTTCAGTTTATTAAATGGTATTCATGTTTTAATATATTCCTACAGAATATCGTCTTAGTAATTTTCATGATAAACTGAATAGAAACATGAAAATAAAGGGGTTATTTACATACTGTGCATTAAATATTGAATACATTCTTATCTACTTTGTCAGTTTGATTAAACTGTGACTGTCTTCTGTCTGTTAGAAACCCCTGGTATCCTAACTTGAAAAATATGCTCATCATAAATGGACAAATAGTGTTTCTCTCTAAATCGTTTAAAGTCAGATTCTTACAGAGCCCAGAGCTGACAAAGTGAACGTCTGCAATCCTCAGATGTCTGTTCTTTTTGGGGAAAGACGCTAAATGGAAAAAAAAAGCAAAACAAACAAAAAAAAAACCCACCCAAACCACAAAGCAGTTCTACATTCCACTAGGAAATACAATTGATGAGCTCTCTAGCATGCTGTATATAAAGGGCTGAAGAAATAAGGGCAACAGCAGACTGATTTCAAAATGTATGTTAAATACCAATTTGTGTCAGGATAGTTTATCTCCTCCTTCTCCTGCTTCCCATAATCTTTTTTTCACAGCATGCTCACACAGCAGAAGATAATAATTAAGCTACTGTGCATTGTCTGTCACTGGCACACATTGGAAAATTATGAAATAAGACTGAAAAATAACCCAAACTAACTTTTAGAGACTCCTTTTTTTATTAGTTTTCTGTGAATTCAGGTCTTTTAAAAGGTGACATTTTATTAAGTCTGGACAGAAAACAGTAAGTTTTCTTTTAGAGGTGATTCAGAAGTTCTGAAATTTGTTTTCTTACCAACTTGAAACAGATCTTTTTTCCTGTGGAAAAGTGATCTGATATTAAAAATACATTTTCTAAATCAGCCCATTATGACAATTTGAAAATAAATTATTCATTATAAATTGAAAGAGAGCCAGAGACCCTCAATGAAGATTACCACCTTGTATCCTAAGAACTTCTCACACTGCAGTATTTTTAACTCAAGTGAACTGCTCTGAGAGACAGATGTTAGAAGCCTGGGGTTCCCAGCTGAGTCTAAGTTTTCTGGAAAAATATCCTAGAATAATAAATCATAGAAATCTAGGGAGGAAATGAGCAAAATCTATTTGAGAGGAGGTGTTATAGGCTAATTGGCTTGTGTATTATCTTCCAAAAGGGTCTTGTCAGCATTTTGCTTTTCTATTTAGATTGGGAGTTTGTTGGGAAACCCAGAGCTGTCTGGGAAAGAAGAACAGTGCCCTTCCCACTGGACTGTGGGCAAGCTAGAAGATTCAATACCCCTTTTGCTGGTGGTAGGAGTGGCTGCAGCATCCCTAGGGTGCACCCCAGTTTTAAGAGCCCATAGGGAGGATGCTGCAGTGATCCAACATGCTCACAGCATTTTTTTTTTCATATTGTGATTGAAATTTGGCATTCTATAATGAGCATATTTCAACAAATTAAAATTTTCATGACAAAGATTATTTTTTACAGTCTCCTCTGAAAATTCTCTCTTTTCATACATTATAATACACAGTAATGCTGATTTCTTAAAAGCATATTTACATATTTTCATTGTATAAAAGATAAAAATCCATCAGCAAAGTCTTCACCCCTGGAATAGTTGATCAAACATTTAAGCATTTCAATATAAGTTTTCAAAAGGGATCTGTAAGTAAGGAAACCACTTTTGGTTTCATACACAGAAAACTAAGGCACAAAAAATAACATGCTCTTACTTGAACAATTCTTACTGAAAATTATTTATAACAAAATATTAATTTTAATTTTCTATTGCTTAACAAACTGAGATGTAATCCATCCTCATTTTGTAATGCTGCAGAATAGTCTAGGATTAAATTCAAGGCTACTCAAAGCACGTAGAAACTCTGGATTAGATTGCTAAGTAGTTCTTGGAATAATGGCACAGTTTCCTAGGTCTGAATAAGGAAGAGAAACATAGTCACTTAAGGATATCATGCAGTATTCTGTAAAGTTATTTTACAGTCCCCCAATACCAGAACAAAAGGCTGACATCTAGGATTTCAAAATTATACAGGCATTTGAAAATACATGGTTGAACCATGGAAATGATTCAGCACTGTGAATTCTTTTCCTGGGTCCTGTGATGATAGGCATCTGTCTATATTTGGTGCTTAATACTGGAGGAGACAGGGTGAAGATGGAAGGTGGGTAGTCTAGGCTGTCCTTCAGAAACACCTTGCTGGTAGTGTTTGCTAAAGAAACAAAATATGCTGCTCTGTAGGAACCCGAAATACAGAAAAGTTTCCCCTTGAGTGTAGCAGTAGCTGTTGATACCAGTTGGAACTGTTATTATACTATGATAAAAATTTATCTGGGCCCCGATTTCAGTGTCCAAGCACAGAAGCATCTTTTGTTTCTCCTTTTCTCTTTGTAGCTCATTTGTAAGTACTATAGATAATTACCAAACAAGATGCCAAACTCTTAGCTCATTGTCTGCGTTTATTGTTCTATAATTACATATGAAAGCTAAACTCACAGTTAGAGACTGTGATACTCTGTTATCAGCACAACAAAACACAGAAGGGAGATTATAGAACCCATGGCATTACAAATTGCCTGCACATGAAGAGAAGTAGAAATAGCTTATAGTGGGACTAACTATTAGGTGTACAGCTATTCTTTCATAGCTAGATTCTCAAACAGCCACCATCCACCAGTGTTGACAGGTACATGCTCTTTTTCCTGAGGAAAGCATGAATAGTTCATGGTTTTTTTCCATATTTTAGTTGCCTTAGGAAAAAGAATCTGCCATTGATACAAAAACATTTGAAATCACCTTTGTCCAACTGTTGTTGGAAAAGAAATTATCATGTTTATAAAACACAAGACAGATTTAGCAACTGTTTTATGGACAGTGCCTTCCCATAGATCATACAGTGCCTCAGTCTATTAACGACCTAAACTCCATGCGACACTGCCCTTGTAAAACTTCTGTTACTAGCAAATGCTGAATCAGAAACATTACCAAAACAAACCTCGTATAGATTAACATAATTATCTAAGGCTTCTAAGAGTTTGGAGATTTACAATGAAATATTTATGAAAGAAAAAAAAACAAAGAACTAAGTAAAAATTAAATCATCTTCCAACCTGAGCAATGAACAAAGCTTGGTCATTCAAAAATCATGTATGCATGGCTAGTGAGGATGATAATATGTATTACAGGCTATTGCAGAGTGATTTCCTTTTTTTCATAGTCAGCAGGAAGTCCCAGAAACAAATCCCAGTTCCCTGAAATCAAGGAAATGTTTTATATTGTATTTAATGGTCACACACATTCTCTTCCAGTCTCTGCATCATCACTCATAGTCTTCCATTCAATGCCTATTTTATTTCCATTTGCTTTAGCAAAAGGACTTTTTCCATTTTCTTAATAAACTATGTATTGATATCACATAATACCCCCAGTAGCTAAGGTACATGTTTAAGTTCTCTAAGTCTGCATGTCCGCTGTAATTAATTTTATACAGCTGGCAATGCCTGGAGACCCAGCATGTTAAAAGAAGTTGGAGCTCCCTTTTAAACACAACACTGACAGACTAAAATCAGTGCCATGAATGGGGATCGTAGCTGGAACAAAGAAAGCACATAAGGAATTTAATTTCTCTTACTTCAAGTGAAATGAGAAGGAGTATAATGACAAACAGACGTTCATGCATCCATGTGGGATGTGCAACCTAAAGGATCTCTCAGTTAAGCAGGAAGCCACCAGCTGATGTAGTATAATAAGGTTGCTTTTTTCTCCCTTGTGAGAATACTAAGGTTGCCATTCTTTCAGATGTGTAATCTGTGCCTCAATACCTGTCTTCCCTCAAATGTATTAGTTCCTGAAAATAAGTATAAAATATCCTGCAAAATCAGGTTATCCTGCTCTCAATACCACTACAAAATTCTGGGTATAGATGTCCAAACAAAAGCTTCCAGAAAAAAAAATAAACGTGTGAGAGCAGAGGCAAGGAAATTATTAAGGACTGGCATTTGGGCAAATCTTCTATTGTAATGCTTTATTCTATAACCTACACTGAAGTAAAATCATGAAGCAGAGAGGTAGGTTAACCTATAGGAAAATAACAGGTGGTTTGGGGAATGTTGTGTTGGGCCCGTTGGATTGTTTGGGGGGTTTCTGTATCGTCAAGGGGATTATGGAAGTGTTTCTCTTTCTCTCTGAAGAGTATTTCATGAAAGAAAAGGAGGGTTTTGGAACAAGTGAATTTTCTGAATTGATTTCTACCACACACTTTAATTCTCACTGTATTCCTCTAACAGTCATGCCCGATTTTTGTGAATGACAAAGGCCGCTAGTCAAACAACCATAACAATTCATTACCATACTTAAGAAGACTATTTAATATGTCAAATTCTACATTTTCTAATAGATTTAATTAACACAGTATTTTGCATTCCTTGAAAATTCATAGTATCCCTCCAGCATGAGGTGGCTGACCTGACAAAAAGATGGAGGAGGATCTCCTTACAGAAGTAACCTTATAACCCATTCCATTCCCCTCTGCCCATCCATTAGTGCTGCTTTTATCTCCTCAGTTCTATGTCTTCTGGAACAATGCAGATATAAAAATCAGTAGTTTACCCTGGAGAGTAGAATATTTCTTCTTATCTACTAGGATTTTCACATTTCATGGATTATCTATTGCACCCTTCCTTCTCCTAAACAAGTGGCTGAGTCCTAACCTAATTGGTATGACTTTTTTCTTATGTAAAATAATGTAACGTGACCAAACGCAAGGTCCTGCACCTGAGTCATGGCAACCCCTTGTTTCAATACAAGCTGGGGTTAAAAGCATTGAAAGCAGCCCTGTGTAGGAAGACTTGAGGATACTGGTGGTTGGCCATGAGCCAGCAGTGTGTGCTTGCACCCCAGAAAGCCAACCATATGCTGGGCTGCATCAAAAGAAGCTTGACCAGCAGGTCAAGGGGGGGGATTCTCCTCCTCTCCCACACTCTGGTGAAACCCCACCTGGAACACTGCTTTCAGCTCTGGAGTCCTCAGCATAGGAAAAACATGGACCAGTTGGAGAGGGTTCAGAAGGGGGGCCATAAAAACTATCAGAGAGCTGGAGCACCTCTCCTGTGAAGAAAGGCTAAGAGGCTGTCAGTCTGGAGAATAGAGTGCTCAGGGGAGACCTCACTGCAGCCTTTAAGGAGACATTATTGCAGCCTTTAAATACTTAAAGGGCTTTATGAGAAAGATGGGGACAAACTTTTTAGCAGGTCCTATTGCAATAGAACAGGGGACAATGATTTTGAACTAAAAGAAGGCAGATTAAGACTAGAACTAAGTAAGTTGGTTTTGTTTTTTTGGTGGTTTTTTTTTTGGTGGTTTTTTTTTTTTTTTTTGGTTGGTTGGTTGGTTGGTTTGTTTTCTTTTTTTTTTTAAATGAGGGTGGTACAAAGCTGGAATGATTTGCCCAGAAATGTAGTAGGTGTCCCATCCCTGGAAACATTTGAGGTCAGGGTTTTCAACAACCTTGATCTAGTTGAAGATGTCCTGCCTCACTGCAGAGGAGTTAAACTAGATGACCTTTAAAGGTACCTTCCAACCCAAACTATTCTATGATTCCATGAAAATGAGATATCAGTTTATCATATTCCTTCGGTCCATACACCAGCCCTTACTTATGATGAAAATCCTCCATGAACCTTCTGCTCCTATACTCAGGATATCATTTCTGCCTTGTTGCAACTATTCATACAAATATATACATATCATGTTTCTGTGTGCTTGTGTAGTTTATGGCACAGCTGAAGTTAAAGGAAGCTTAAAAACAGACACCAGTAAAAATCTTTAGGTCTGAAAAAGCCAAAGTCAAAATATGTTTATTTTATTTAAGTATGCTTCCATTTAAGCAATCTCCTGTTTTTGACATTGAAGTACTTTAAGTGAAGTATATTGATCTCTCTGAGTATGTCTGCATTGGCCTTTTCTTGAAGTGGGACCAGAACACTCACAAAATCATTTGTTCTACCAAAGAGCCTGGCCAGCACCTGCTTCACTCCTTTGTCCAAACACCTGACTTTATCTTTATTTCACAGCCCTCTGAGCTGATGCTCATCCACAGATTGAAGGTGTTCATAATAAAAAACACTTTGCATTTCTATAGTGCTGCCCATCTGGTGATCTCAAAATGCAGCAAAACACTAATTAAGCCTCAGAAGTTGTTGGAGCTAAATATATTTCCTTACTAATGAATTCCTTTATTTCACACTCAGATGTGTCCACTTAAGCTAATATTTTAACCAATATTTTTTCTGAATTCCATTCTTGGATAAACTCTTTTTGGTTTATATAAATGCATCAGTTAATATGGAACTTCAGAACAGAAACATTAACAGCATGAGGAGTCTATTTACTGTCTTACAGAAGGGGAACTTCCCAACACTCCTTGACAGCCTGTTTTATGGGCTGTATCTAAGTCCTTTTACCATTCCTATATTGGTTAGAAAGATGCCTGCCCTTCATCTTCAGTATCAATTGAAATAAAAGGTTTTATTCACAGCACTGAAGAAGAAAATGAGGAAGTAATAATCCTTACGCAAGCCAGCCCAGCCCACATTTCACCCAGAAGGCATATGCCAGGAGCTGCCCATCCAAAACAAAGTCTCATACCAGGAGCTACCCATCCAAAGCAAAGTCTCATGATGTGCAAATCTGCAATCTGTTAAAAGTCAATTTCTCTTTTCTTTGAAACTGAAATTACAGCTATTTGGGAATATTACTTAAATGACTTAGAAATGCTTATGAAATGATTCACTGACTGTAAAAGGATGATAAGTTAGGGCTGGTATAGATCTCCCAGCAAAAAGGCATAGTTCAGTGGGTTGAAACTAGATGATCTTAGGATTCTTTCCATCCCTAACCATTCTATGATTCTATATCCAATCCAAAAGGGAAGAAACAACATCAGAACTCCTGGAACTGTTGAGTTCCCCAACAAATACAGGCTCTGGCCAGAAAACAGGATCTTCTCAAGTACAGGGCTCAAAATAATTGCATCCACATGATAAGTTCACTTCCTAGTTTTATGCCTACTTTTGGGAAGCTGGTTTTGTTTTTCTTCTGTAAACTTAAGTCAAGCTTTCCCAATTTGAGCCAAAAATTTGCCTGAAAGTCTGCACTGGCACTCCTACAAAAGAGTCTTGTGACACCAACAAAATGTTTAGGAATATCAAAGAAGCTTTGGGTCACCTCTACTATGTCAGTTTATACCAATTCACTAAAAAAATACTGCACACAACAAAGTCTATTTGTTCTGCTCAGAGTCAGTTAGAAGATAAGACATTGGCTGGGATACTGAAGGTGATCCTTGGGCTGATTGATAGAGACCACACAGGCTTAGTTCAGGGACTCCAGCCAGCATTAAGTGACAGAAATGCTCTCAACATTATCCACTCAAGGCAATCCTATAAAGGGCTGTAACTGTTTTGCTCTATAGACAGTAGAAGAACTTATATCTAAAGTTGTGCGAGCCTTCCTATTGTCTATGATTAATACATTGGGATTTTGGACACCAGCAACATAAATTAGTTCAGTTTTAAAAAAGATAAGTCTAAAATGCTGGATGACAATGGAATCTGACCCTAACAGATGAACAAAAGCAGCTAAATTTCAATATCAGGTCTTCTGTTTAAATAAGGATCATTGATAAGGCAATGTTTAAAATTTAGAACATATAGAAATAAAAGCAGGGGTACTTCACTGGCATATATCAGGGAACAGAACAGGAATCAAAACAGTTGTGGATTACTTTCTACATGTTTGAGGGAGAATTCCGGCTGAAAGGGGCCATGGAAGGAGGAAAGACAGGAAGTTATGGGGAGAAGTTACACATTATCAGTACTAGGAAACAAAGGGAGGCTTTAGTACTTTTGAAGGTACTCACGTTTAAAGGCAGTTTTTTCTGCAAGCCACAATTCTTTTATGTTGATATAATTAATGCTGAGTTATGTCTTCCACTTACTAGTTCCTCTTTTCTTTCAAAGTTTTTTTTTTTTTTTACCATGATGAACATAAGGACATAATTTGTCTGCAGAAAGACAAACAGAATGGCACATATTTTTGACACTGATAGTAAACGTGATCTGGGAAAAGATGTAGATGTGGTATGAGTGCCACGTTTGTGGACATTTTACTGTGTAAACAAAAGGACCTGCTTCAAACCCAGAATTTCTCGTCAATGTAACGATAGAGTGTGCGTCTGATGTGTTTCATAGCTTTGCGAGTTCCTCAGATGTGTAATGATGATTCGCCCTTGAGACTTTGGCTTGGATGAGTCATTCAGCTCTTTCTCTTCATTTGCATGTACAGAACAAGGTACCTCCTTCATCATTTCCATTGCTCTCTGGATTTGTCCTGTAATGTGCATCACACATACTGACAACCTTTTTTATGTCTTTATCTAAAGCCTCTGCTCAGCCTATCAGAGCTCACTGCGGAGAAGAGAGAAGACCTTGCATTTGCATACCTCTACTGAGTCACAGATTTTCTTCTTCCTGTGTGTCCTTATTTCTTTTCTTCCTCCTCACACAGACCTGGTGTTTGGTCTCATTTTCATTAAATGATCCCCATCCAGAAGTCACCACAGCTTTCCCAAATGTGTCCTACCCTGGAGGAAAAAGGTTTGCTAGGGGTCTGTTGCCCCCTCAGGTACCTGGGCACACAGTACAAATAAGCTGTGATGAGGTATCTGAACTGGATCTGAATCACCTTCTGAGCTCTTCCTTCAAGGAGGAAACTGGACCAGGCATGTGTCCTGTTGGCCTGCAGGCTATCAGAGGGAATATCTTCCCCCATAGCTCAGTGCACCAGCTCTGTGAGGAGAACAGAGATAAATCTCAGTGAGGAGAAAATTCCCACCAGCAATGTCAGAGGTGTGAGAATAACAGCAAAGAATCACAACTTTTGAATAATTTTCCATTGTTTTTTTTTTTTTTTTTTTTTTTTTTAAGGAATGACTGACAGGAAAGAGGGATGAAACAGACTTATAAATTAGATGTGCTACTAGATTACACCCTAAAGCAGAGTGTATGTAGTGCCGAGACCCAAAACCAGAATTAACTGCAAATTACATGATTTTTTTACTCTAGTAAAAATGGATGAATGTTTCAATTTCTACTACATATTAGGTCATCATACGCCTGCTTTTATAAATTATGTTACTAGAGGTTATCCCAACCAGGCAGGAGTAAGATGTAAAGAAGAACCTCCTCCATTTTTCTGGTGAAAGTTCACTGCTTAATTATTGCTGAAATACCACAGAATTTGTAATTATTACCCTTTTTATTTCCACCTCACAGGGGACTTCAGGTACTCTTTTTAAGTAGCTGCTTTTTGTCCTAGGATCATTGCAGAAGTGTACAAGTTCGCATCATCATATCTTCTAATTGCTGCAACTAATTTTTCCACTCTGTGTCTTCCTGACAAGACAAGCTGTTTTATTTCTTTCCTCTTTGAGGATATCATAGCATGAGGAAAAAACACCAGGCATAATGAGACAGAATTATGTTATAAATCCTCTAAAGGGAAATATATGTTCTCAAAATTCTTGGCACAGAACTTTGCAGAATGACCTAGTTGGTAAGCGGCAAGAGACAAAAAGTTAAGTAAGCAGACTATAAACAAAATCTTACCCTAAGGAACAGTAAATGAAAAAAAAAGCAACCAAAAATCAAACCCTTGCACTGATCTCTTTGGCATGATGCTCTTCACATTTCTCATGTCTTTCATGCAGATATGTTTAAATTATGGAATGTCTGATTTCATTTTCCAGTGTTTTGTATAGGACTACTATCCACTCTCTTTTTGGCTTGTTTCATGTTTGTATATTCCCTGACACATGAAAGTCCTGACCTAGAACCAACCTGCCCAAAATAAATTTAAAAAAAACAGCATAGTAATAATAACGCATCTCATAAAGTCTAAAAAAATGCACTTTTCAGCAAATAATTTAAATACCTCCAGTCACATCGCTACATCCCAAATAATTACGATGTTTTCACTATACCTATTACCACAAATTTATTACTGAATTGTAATTTGGCTTCCCCAATGAGACTGTCCATAACATGAGCTCCCACAAATATTATGCAGGCTGCTTGAAATGCATTTTTAAATGTCTTTTAAAATAGAAGTGCGTTTGGGTTAATTAATCTGAAGGCAATAGAATGGTGTGGGAAACGCAGACATTTCCAATATTTCTTTCTTAAATACCTTTTTAAAATGGAAGCTATCAGAGCTCCACTCTCCAGTATCTGTAAAAGTCAGAAAAAGAGAATTAAATGTAAGTGGATGACAGAGTGAAGAAAATAAAGGCTACTTGCTTCTTTGAAGTACTCAGAAAAAGCCCAGATGTTTAGTTTGCTCAGTAGCCCTCCTGGGGGTACCCATTCTGCTCCTAATAAATTCAGTGGCAAAAATAATAATTTGAAAATGCAAAGCCATAACCACAACTTGGAAGAAACCCCCAAAAACCTAGGTAACTGAGATGAACAACAAGAAAAACAGACTTCTAAATATCCAAAAGACATTGAAGCACAAGTTTCCTGATGACTTTCAGTAAGAATTTTGCACACAGCTACCCTTGAAAATTTTGGAGATCTATGCTGTAGAAAGTATTTGATGACTGCAGACAACATTTGCTGTCCTTGATGTCTCTTTTGCTTACAATTTTAATCATGCCAGCAGGCATACACTGAATGTATGAGATGAGTCTTCTAAACATAACTGCTCTATCCTGTCTGACTCTGGGAGCTATTAATCATTCCAGGCCTTGCTTTTAGCCACCCTACTGATGATCCAGTAGTCTTTATAGTACTAGCAGTTCCTGGGCATAGCCCTAAATGCACATCAAATATCTCTGATTTACAGTGGAGAAGCATCTCTTAGTTTCCATTTTAACTTGTGCATTTACGTGCATGTTCAAGAGCATTATTTCAGTCCATATATAAGTTTAACCTTTGTATTTCTTTTGTGCATATTTGTTAAGGACATTTACCTTCAGTTATCTCCCAGCCTGTACGCCTGGGCTATGCCTAACATCAAAAACAGTCCTGGGAATTGACTAGTTATTGTATGAGTATTTTTAACTTTTACCACAGTCTCAATACTGTTCTGGCTATTACACATAGAAGTCACTGTTTTGAGTGAAACTAAATCTGGTAGAAAGAAACTCCTTGGACACATAGGCAGGGGAATGTTGCTTTATCACCAATTTTTTAATTTTCATTCTGTCTTCTCCATTTTCTGACAGTTTTAAATATTCCAGCTTATGGCCTAATAAATACTGCTTTTTAAGCGATTGTAGCCTATTTTCTCTGGTAAAGTCACTATAAGGAAAAGGCTGAAGCAAATCTTTACAACCTTTCACATCTATCCCACAATTACATATGAGTCTTCTAGAAGAAGCAGTATGTTAGTCACTCATCACCTAGATTAAGCTTTAAAAGCTTTTTTTGATGTGATAATGGTTCACTTAAGGACAGTTACAACCTATGGTCAGTATTAAAATTCAGCATTTATCTCTCTTTTTCAAAACGGAAAATATCTGTAACTTTCCTAATGCTAAGGACAGAGAGGCACCAGAAAAGATTACCAAAGGCATTTGCAGAACCTCTGTCATGCAAGTTTTTAAAAACATGTTAGACAAGTGCCTATTGAGAATATTTTTGGTATAAATTACCCTGCTTGGGGCAAAGAATGGACTAGATGATATCCCAGGGTGCTGTTTCCTCCCATTTGTTCCTACTAGTCATTCTGAAAAACTGACACACATCCATATACAAATCCTCCTTCCGAATATTTCTCTCACTGTGAATGTAGAAAAAGCCAGTCTAAACCAGCTGAAATAAGAAAGCTGTACATAAGCTGTTTATCATTTAGCTTACTCAAAACTCCAAGATACAAATAGGATAAAAGACCTACAGATAATTAACCTTCAGGAAAGCATAAAAAAGTCCAAGGACAATATCACTGAAAATACACAGGATTCTTAAATCCTCCAGGTCAATATGTATCATTCTACAGCTCTCCCGAGCTTAATTAAGCGGATGCAATATTTAGAGGAGTCCTGATTCTGTGAAATATCCTATTGTCTTTCTAGCTTAGTCTTATCACCTTATACTCAACTATGAAAAATTAAAAATCCTGTGGGTGAACTCCTCCCTCCCATATGCATATTGTTTTCACAAAGCTTTTCCATAATCTCTGAACTCTTTTGGAGTTAGCCCCATGACAGATAACCAGCTTCCACAGAGATTTCTTCTTAGCTAAGATCATAGAGCTTAAGTTTGTCATATCCTACATGACTAAGCCTTCCAGCTAAAGTATATTTATAAAGCTTGAGGCAGATTAGATCCTTTCTTGTATTGTCAACAGACTCATTAAACATGATCCTCTATTTCTTTTGCAGGGGAAGGCTGGGAAGTCACATGTGGTAAACTTGGTCCTTAAATATAATAGTACTACTTTTTTAGCATTAGTGGTATAGGAAGGAGAATTTTTACTTTAATATAATTTTAAAGAAAATCTTAAAGGAAGAATGTCCAGAAGAAGGCTAAAAACAAAGGGCAAAATGAAAGGATAGCTTCAGGAAAAAGAGAAACCAGGAAATTTTTGTAAGGAAATCTCCTGCTTGGAGGCAAGAGATTTTAGTTCTATTTCTCTCTCTGTTGCTGACCAGCCATGTGCTATGCGTGTTAGAAAGCTCAGTTTGCTCTTTCCTTTCCTCAGAATTGATGTCAGCATCATGTCACCCTCCTCCTGGATGAATAATTGTCACTCTCTGCTAAGTGGAATATGAAATTACCTGTTCTCAAGGCACTAGCAATCTCCACAGCAGAACCCAGAAGCAAACCCCAAGGTTGGCTTGTCCTACAGCATCCTCAAACTATTTCTATGTTGCTGTCATCTGGAAATCCTCAATTCAAGCTGCCCTACATGGGCTTTAAATGGGGTTACTTAGAAATTTGTCATCTGAGCAGTTTTGATTTCTGTGGTTTAGAAAAGCTGCAGCTATGGACCTCCATACATACATGGACCTCCATATATAGACATATATAGCTAGAGACTTGTATGTGAGCTAGGTACTTGTGTTCACATTACAGTCAGTAGAGATCTAGTCAACACAGTCTGAAGAACAAATGAGTTTGTTCTAAAGCTGGCATCTATGCTTAGTCATAATAGTTGATCAGATATCCAAAAACTGAAGAAAAAATGCATATCACTTCCACAGCCTCTGAATGAGTCCATCATATGACCCACCATCTGATCTTCATGCCATTTTTCAAATAGTCAATCAGGTCATATATTTCCAGGGCATTCTCTCACATTTAAAATAAACCCTGCATACTATAGATTCTGATTTTTGTGGGGGTTTTTTGGTTTTTTTTTTTTTTGTTTTGTTTGTTTGTTTGTTTGTTTTGTGGGTGTTTTTTTTTGTTTTTTTTTTTGTTTGGTTTTGTTTTTGTTTTTGTTTTTTTTTTCTGATAAAACTCCACAACCAGTTTAAAGCATAATAATCCATTTACAATATATGGATGACATTTACTTATTGTCTGTTTGGAGTAATTTCTTGCCTTTATCAGGTTTATGAAGAGACAGAAAATGCAGCCAGCCTTCATGTGTCTTGCACTGTACAACAGCAGGAATATGGCATTTTTCTTATCTCTCATGTTGTTTTCACTGAAACACTGACTAAACCTACTTACATATGCCCACATATGTCCATCAATCTCTTTACAATAAAACCCCGTTAAACCTTGCAAATTTCTCCTTTGCCTATATGCATTTTTAACTCCTTTAAATGTAATTTCAATTTACCAAACACCATCGTGTTATAGACTTTTTAAATAACGAACCCAGGATTGTCTTGCTCTTTTCACACAGGGAACATAACTAATAAATTAACTTTAGCCAATCTTTTTTTTTTTAAAAGGAACCTTAGACAAATAATGTTATATAAATTATTTTGCTGATTCCCCCTGCAGAACCTTAATAATTGCTTCCTCTTTTAACACTTTCTACAATCTGACAAATAGCCTTCTAAAAATGGCTTATTTCCCCCAGGTAAAAATGTGGTTTTCCTTCCTCTGAGATCATAAATAAGAATGTGAAAAAGACTAATTTTCAATTTTTTTTTTTCTAACAAATGTGAAACTCATCTTGTTCAAATGTTGAAACAGACTAAAGCTGAAAACAGACAAAATAAAAGGTGACTATTCTGTCATATGAAAAAAAAATAATCTTATGGCCATAGCCTTTACATAAATTAGGGTAATCTGATCCACTATTAGGTAATAACATAGGTCAAATAATTTCAGCTACCAGCTATGAAGTTGATTAAGCTCATTTAAGCTTCCAGGAAGATGTACATTACTGCCCACTGCATAATACTCCAGCTGCAATCTCTCTAAGATGTAAACCTCCCACTCTTTGGATAGTACTTAGTTCAAGCAAATATTGGCTAATGCCTAACTTTCCTAAACAGTAAGACATAGACATCACCTGGTTTTTACCTAGACAAAAATAAGCTTATGTTGTCTGTCAGGATTTTTCTGACTTCTTTTTCAGAATTTACTGGTGGTATATATCCAAAATACGTAAGTCTCAATACTGAGAACCCAAAACTAACTTTACTCTGCTGAACAGTTGGGTATTTTGCCATGTCAGAAGGAAGTGAAACGGCACATGATTAATTGTGCAACCATACTATTTTCCAGCTACTCCGAAAGACTACTATCTCTTAATAAAACTGGCCAATGCAATGGCACATTTCTGCCTTCTCCTTATGAAGATCAACAGCTGGAATTTCCCCTAGAGTCTAGGATATCACTGTTGGATAACTTTTATTACTTCAACATTCACTTAAGCTCCCTTCCATTTTCCATAATTTCAACCTCATCGGGGAACTAACTGTGGCTACTTCTGAGTAACATATGTTCAGAGATCCCTCAGGATAGCTATCTAAACCAACAGGCTCAGTTCTTGGGCACACTGCTACCAGATACTGACATACATAGCAAAGGAGAAAAACCTCTCTGGTGTGATGGACAATGATAAGAATGTCTGTAAATATACTAAATATTCATTATAGTCTTGTGATTGCAGTTTGAAAGTTTGAATAAACCCAAAATTTTGTCTGCCCCAAAATGCTATTTCAAGTTGAGGAAAGCTGTTACTGACTGCTGAATCCAAGGAGTTATAGTTCAAAAATGAGGTAAGAAATGTAAGGCACTGAATATTTCTTTTATCCATACTCAGAATTATAGTTTTGTAATTGGAAACACTTTGTTGTAAGTTTGCCTGGATTCAGTTTTAGATTTTACCTTCTAGTTATTCATCCCTCAGTTACTTTCCAGATTTTACTTGTGCAGACAGGTAAAACAGGTTTCTTTGTTGCCTGCTTTTCAGTTTGGTTAGTGAATTTAAATTTCAGAAATTTCCTCAGTGCTAGCTAAACAGCAGTTGTATGTATAAATAAGGTATGTCAGTTTATGTGACAAGAGTAATTGGGAACTGGAAACTTTTCTGTATTTGCCAAAATGCTTTCTTGATGAAGTTCACAGAGAACTAATTCACCTTCTTCATGGAACAGGTGGTTCCTCTCCATTTTTTGAGAACCTGTCGTGTAACGATTGTGTACAGTAATTTCAGTTGCAACTATTTGTGCCCTACAACAGAAACTTAAGGCCATAAAATCCAAGTCCTGCAGGACAGAACTACCTACAGTGCAGGAACTTTTTGTAATTTGGAGGAATGGACTCTGCAGAGAAGATGTATTTTTAAATCCTAAGGTCTGTATCTTCAGGTAAGCTTTAGACAATTAGGCTCCATGATTATAATATTCATACTAAGTATCTGTTTAAATATGATAGTATCATTAAAGCACAGGTTAGACTTTTCTTACACTAAAATAAATCAGTCTTCACAAATTAAGTCTTAAGATCATACAACTGAAAGTGAAGCATAATAATCTAAAATTGTCTCACATTCAATGAGTCTTTAAAATGATTATACGTTTCTTAGCCAATGCATTGACCATTCCCACTGTATGACACTAACATATTAGCCAAAGTACATTTATTATAGCTTTTTACAAACCCATGCAACTTTGATTTAAAGTCATGCATTCTAATATGTTTTGACAAGAAAATTGCTTGCCTTTTTTCCTTGATAGCCAACCATATAAATAATGCATGCATAGCAATAGCTAGAGCAATAATGTAAAAGTCAAGTGAGAGGACACATGCAGCATGTTAATAATAAAGGTGCACTACCCATTTCAAACACGAAGAAAAATGGAATAACTGTAAAATATATGAAAGAGAAGAGCCCAATCCTTAAAACAACCCAGTTTTTAAATGACCATGGTAAATGTCATTGAATAATGGAAGTTTATTCATTAAAGCCCCTCATAAACAAAGACATTTTGGCATTCTGAAATTCTTTCTCTTCTCAAGTGAGGACTTACGCAGCATGCAGAAGCTGAAGCAGGAGTAGCAGAAGCTGACAAGGAGTAGCAGAAGTGCTTCACCAAGCATCTTCACCATAGGAATCCTGATGGCTTGACCAGGTACGGAGACCAACAGGTAGGCCTCCAGTCTCCATCTGAAGACCTCAAGAGAATGACACATCAGTAATTTGCCAAAACAGGGGCTTAATGCATCAAGGAAGTTGGGTAGCCAGAGCACTCCTAACATTGAGAATTAAATGGCAATAAAATTACTTTTAATATACTAAAATTTTATTTCTGTCATCTGTCACCCTTTTTAATAAGTAACCTTTCACATTTTGAAACAAGGAAATTAAATCCTACAAATCTTCCAGAAGAGCTTGGACATTTTCTGACATGTTCCTTTTCTTCATACCTTGGGGTCTAGCCACAGAGACACTGCAAATTACTTAGACTTTAATGACAGCTACAATCAAGTTAGACAAGACTTGCCAATTCAGCCCTTTTATTTTGCTAAAATTCAGTTGCAAACCTGCCCTGATTTTTTCGTAGTTGTTACTCACAAGATGTTCACTGAATACTACCGGCAAATTCTGAAGTTGTTCCCTTGAAGTGATCATGTTCATGGCTAGAAATAGCATTATAGAGTATTACTTCCTGAGAGCTATGGAACATGCTAACAAAGGATAGACAATGACAATGATTATAGGTATTTAAAAGATTTATCCTTTGTTAAGCCTTTCAAATTTTTCTTGACATATTAAAACAGAATTTGATGAACCTTTGTAGCCTTTCACAGAAAACTGATTTGTTTCAGTCACGTCATTCCTGAAAAGTAACCGAACAGATAACGTTTTAAGATACTGTACAGGTGTTTATGTGGATTGCTGTACCTGAGCCTTCTCTTCTTTCTCATAGACACAGATCCCATATCATACATTATTTCTCAGAAAAATTCAGCCAACTCCAACTGGAATTCCTTGTCCTGGATACAGCTGGCTTATACTACACTAAAACCAATGGGGAGATAAAGATTCCATATTTCTTAGCTATCAGAAACATAGGCAGTAAAGCAACACAGGAAATAGCTGCTAGTTTTGCAGTTTGTATTATTTGGTCTATTTAGAATAATTCAACTGCTATCATATTGTATTTCAACCATTGGAATGCAATTCAATTAAAAAAGGTACATTTTCTGCATGCTTTTCAAAAATATTTGATATTTTTCTCTTACTTTAGGAAACTCTTGGACAAAATCATATATATAAAACCAACATTCCATCATTCACACTGTAAGGTGTGTGTTTAATGATACAAATTTTTTTATCAATTCTTTCCATTATTGGTTCTTTTCCATAAAGTAATATAAAAGAAAGCGGTTTGAAATGCAATTATCATTTAAATAATACCACAGATGCAGAGACATCATCTTTTGTTTTGTATTTTTAGTAGCTGCCAGCATTCATTTCTGATCAGTTTATAAGCATGTAATTTAAACTCTCATATCTTCCCAAACTGTATGATTAGCCACTTAAATACCCTCATTTTGTTCTTTTAAACAATCGCTATAAAGAGCAACCCTTTGCTATATCAGCAGTTGATTTGAACATGAATTATGCAATGTGTGTGGTGCAGTTTTAAATAATCAGAAACAACTGATAAGAATATTTAATATATCATTTTATTGAAATCATGTTGAAACACACATACAGCACATTAGTTATAATAATGCTATTTTAGCAGAAAGAACGCCTGTGCATTGCAAACAAGTAATCCATCCTTTCCCTGTCCATTCTTCCTTCCAATGATCAAAGAAGACAGAAGGAAGTTCAGAAAAGCTTTTATATGTAATAGCCACATGCAGACCTAACCTATATTACCAAGTGAAAGACTGTGTGATTGTTCTCAGAAGAATTAAATATCAGACCTTTATAAATATTACAAAATATGCCCTCCAAAAGTATTTTCTACCTTCTTCAAACCTTAGATCATAAGGGGGTTTATGTGTGTGCTTTTTCTTGTTATTCTTGTCTGGATTCTTCTGAAAAGTTAATTTTAACATCATAACTATGCAGGTATTTTCAATTAACATTTGTATTCCTAGAGTAACTTATAGGTTATGTCTACAACAGCATTTTTCCCATCCTAAATTTTTTACTTGTTATCTTTAGAATTAATGGAATTAACCAGACAGTAGATTTTAATGTTGTCTTGTTGTGGCCACCTCAAGGAACCATTTGAGCTCTAATCACTACATCGTATAATGTACAAAAAACATTTTTTATCAATATATACAACCACATATTTCATCATGCAGCTCTCTCAGCTTAACAAGTCTTCTATTTTGGATAATAGTCAAAACAAGTGAGCTCTTAACACACTGACTTTTAATTATTAATATTTTTTCTTCATTCACATGAAGATTTTTCAGTGATTTTTAATGAATAAGAACTATTTTTGTAATGCAGGCAAAATTTGCACATTGCCTATTTGCCAGAAGTATGCCTGAACAAAGTGGGGAGTTTCAAAAGGGAGTTTATTAGTCATTCGTCAAAACCTTACAGCATGACAAATTGAAAGTATTTTTTTGCAAGGGCCCTTGAGTTTTAACAGCGAGCTGATTGCTGCTGGAAACTTTCTGTCTTTTACAATTAAGTAAAAATAAAAATGGAAGCTCAAAGATGCCTTTAGATGATATTCCTAAAAATAGAAGACTTGGCAGTGACATGAGAAGGAGGTGCTGAATTTTCTTAGGATTGAGGATAACAGTTAGATCAGAGACTGCTGAGAATCACTCAGACATAAGCAGGATGGGGCTCTGAACCAATGGAGAAGTTTGGAATTTAGTTGAATCAAAACACCTTTTGGCCAAACCTGCTTTGTATCAATATCAAAGAACCAAAAAAAAAAAAGTTTCTTTTCTTGCCACTAGTCATAGTATAGCTGAGATTAACTGAATTGTATTTAAATTATGATCATCATAACAATTATTTAACATTCTAAAGATCTGACAACATACGTGAAACCAATTGGCCAGAAAGTGAAAACTGCAGAATAGCCAAAGGTTTTATTGTGATTACAGACCAATGAACACAAAATGATTTCCATAAAGTAGCAATGCCTTTAGGAGATATTTACATCTCACATTACTTGGTAAATTGGTGGGGGTAAGGGGAAGAACAGCAGAATAAAATCAAACTGAACTGGCATAAGAGGAATAAAAATTTCCATGTTGATCTGCTGAGGCAATGGATGGGATGGAAAATCTGATGAGATCAAAATGAGCTTACTGTACCAGGGAAGAGAAAAACAGGCCATATTTTGGGTAATATCTATGGAGAAAGGAAAAGAATGCAGAAAAGCATATTTTCTTACAGAATAAAGAAAGTCCACTCAAACACAAACATTGTCACATCCATGGTGCCTGTGCTTCAGCAATTTTCAGAAACTGGCCTAGTTGTTAGGCAGAGCCATTTCAGAATCATTTAAAAAGGTCATTGCACCCAGGTTGATAAATCATATTAGATTACTTAATGGCCAAATTACTTTATCAATATGGTATTATTATGTTGCTTTTTGGAGAATTTTTGATTACATGCTACAAAAAAACTATTAACTTTATTGTATTTGACATATTCTGGTTTTCATTTCCATGAAGTCTTTCAGCACAAGGGTTTTAGCAGTGGTTCAGAGTTGTGGCTGTGACATAGCATTGAAAAAAAAAAGCAGCCTTCCAAAATCTACAGCTGCTTCTAGGTTGCAAAGCAAGCTCAAATGAAAATAATATGAGTGATAGATTTCAGAGGGAAATAGAGCTTGTGTGGACTGTTTGGTCTTGTCTTGGAAGAAAGATAGCAGTGCCCTTTTAAAGCAGGCAGCAAATCATTAAAAACACTGTGATGGGGAAGCCCATTCTGGTAATAGCATGGCTTCATTTAATATCATTGGTATTGGGGAAATTAATGACATGAGTCAAGTCCAAAAGGAACTGCGTCACTGCTGCTGAGAAATCTAGGGGGTTTTGTGGTAGAGCTTAGACATTTGTCCTACTCATCTGGAGTGAACTTTGTAGTGCATCTGGCTGACAGAAGTCACCCTAGTATGTAATAAATTTCACTGAAATTAAGACTGTTTTTCCAATAAAGAGAGCTGTTAGAGAGCTTCCTTTAAATTTCACACAAAATCCTATGGAAGAATTAACCACATTTCCTCCTTATTAGCTGGTAAAATATTAAAATTCAAATATCTACATAACCTCCTTATATTAAATCATATAATAAAATATTAATTTTAAGCATTAATATGTGTGCTATTATGAAAGCTGCATTATTCTCAAAGATTTGAAGAGAAACAATTACCAGAATGGTTAGCTTTACTATGACATTCTGGCAGCAGACAAATTCTTTTGCTGTTTTGATAATTGTCAAGCTATATCTCGGCTAAAGCTAACACATTCTTTTGAGAATGGTAACATCTAATTCTGTGCTATTGATTATTTTCAGTTGGTAAACTAATAGCACTCAGTAGGTATGGTCCATTGAACAGTATGCAAAAAGTAGTTCTATCACTGAAACAAAAGACAGCAACAATCACAATCAAAACAATCAATAATTATCATTAACATTAGTTGACAGGTCAACTTAATCTGCAGTATCTAAAATAACCTCAAAACAAATAAACAGAAGAAAAAAAAAAAAAACAAACCAGAAAACATATCTGGGTGAAGGGGAGGAAATGGATCATTGCTTCTAATACTTCTAAACACAAAAGGGATGTTTTTAAAGAAAAAAATAACAAGACAGGTGGCACTCTATGCACTTTTACACTTTGATTGAAGATCAGAGTCTTTGTGTTTAACTTCTTATTATTTGTCTTTCAGAGGCAATATAATCTGTGCTGGCATCTGTTTTACTTGACAGCTTAATGTAGTCTCCATAGACTTACTTCAACAATACTTTCTTGTGAATTGACTGTGGGTGTCATCCCCAATGACACACACAGCCATTGCTGAGTCTGCATTTTGACATTTAAGTGGGCTCAGCTGTGAATAGACATCTAAGATGTTTACACTCACATTCTATTTTGACATTGTATTACTTTATTAGGTCCAAATTCTTCCCTAAGTAGGTTATTCCCAACCAGGGAGAAAAAGTTCTTTGAATCTGTTTTAAAATTTGATCTCTATGTGAAAAAATAGAACTAACGTAGCACATCAAAAATAGTGAGCTTTAAGATGAGATTTTCTGGTAAGAATAAGTTTTCCTTTAGCATGGAAAATGTGCAAGACCTCAAAGTGGACATGTGGGCTTTGATATTTTGCTTTAACATTTGTATCAGGAAAAGTCAGCTGAAGTCAGTGGCATTATTAAAATTTAAAATATATTATGATATCAGAATTTGGGTCAATGATGCCAAACTAAACATTCATTATTATACAGGTAATCAGTATACCCTGCTATCTATTTATACATGTCTTCAGATGTAAACATAGAATCATAGAATTGTTAGGGTTGGAAGGGTCATTAAAGTTCACCCCATTCAAGCTGATCTGCCATGGGCAGGGACACCTCCCACTAGACTACGTTGCTCAAAACCGGCCTTAAACACTGACAGGGATGGTGCAGCCACAGTTTCTCTGGGCAAACTCTGCCAGTTTCTCTAATGCGTACATGCTCATCCGTGTCTCTGTGCAGGACACCGTAGATTCACGAAAGACTTCATTAAGAATGATCCTGAATACTAAATTCTTCATTTTTTCTGAGAAATGAAAGAAACCATGAGTAATTCATGCAGGAAGAGTCAATAGAAGCCTCATTCTACAAGCATTCATGTGCATAGATTAATAGTAAATCTTCCAAATTTGAAGTACATCATCTTCAGACCTGAGATTTTAGAATGGATGCACATGTGCTACTTTACACCAGTTTCCTTTTTTTTATCAGCAGGCATAAAGTTCAAGTACAGAAATAATATCATGAAAATATACTTTGTTAATGTAAGGGAAGCTAGATATTCTTATTCAATTTTCTAGAAGAGAAAAGCATTTTTAACGTAATAGAGATAATTCATATTTATATCTAGAAACAAGTATTTTTGTATGTGGCATATATTTACAAGTAAAAGTTATATTTTATGTATACCTTTATATGTTCTTTATGCATGCCTAAAAACTTTAAGTTTATATTATTTGTCAGTGCTTTCCCAAATATTGAAACATTCGGGGTAGAAGGTGGAGAAAGAGAGAAAGATAATGTAAAAATGACAGATTAATTATCTCAAGAAGAAAATCTACCACAGTCCATTATAATCACCAATTTCTTTTGAGTTTACTCAGCAAAATTTGACAGTTCAAATCAGTGAAAGGAATGGTGAGAAGTGAGGTACTAATTCTTCAACACTATGCACATTAGCATCAGTTTCTCCTGCCAGCAATTACTTTTCAGCGCAGGAAAAGAATCGCCACTGTAATTATGTGATATATGGTTTAGTGAAAGCTATTTGACCTCCCTTCAAATTCTATCAGCTCAAAGTCCATGCATAACAGCAAGTAATCTTTCATGAATGTGCTTTATGTAAATCAAAACCTATTAGATCTGTGCCTGCTGCTAGCATTGCAACAACATCTACTGGACGTATCTAGGGAATATAATAAAGTATCCATTGCTTCGGGAATGTAAGACCAGGGACTTTTTATTTTCCCTGTCACCCTGTTGACAGAAACTGGAAAGATGCCAGTAACAATTCCAAATCAAAGGAGGAATTTTGCTACATACAGAAATTATATTCCCAATAAGAATAATGAGAGATCTATCTTCTCACCCTGCATACTTTCTGTCCCTGCCACCTGTTGACTAAAATTGGAACCAGCAGTCTTCCATGGTTTGGAGAGTATCTCAAAGGGGAATTGAAGCAATCTCTAATTAACACCAAATGATGAGTAAGTCAGCTCTAAATAAATACTTCATTAAGTTGTGATACCTACCTATGTGGGGAAAAAGAGAGAGAAAAAAAATAAGAAAAGTCCCACCCTAAATTTTCAGTGTGGCTTCCAAATGTGTCTTCTGAATGGTGAAAGGCCTTAATGTGAAGCAACTACAAACAATATCATGCCACAAAGAAAAAAAAAATGTTCCTATTTAAGTTTGTCCACATACTGACAACATAATCTTTATTAATTTCTAGAAAATGTATGATTACACATTTTGAGAAGCAGATGAATAATAATTTTTGTTACAGCTTGAGTGGGCTCTAGAGGGCAAGTACAGGTGGCTGGCAGGGGAAGATAGTGGATCATTCCAGGAGCTGCATACCTGGGTATGGCTGCACCACCAGCAGGTCTGTAAATCATTGTCTTTGTAAAAGTCTACCTTAGTTTCACAGACAGGGAGCCTCTGCAGGCAATGCCTGCAACATGGAGATTGAGAAGAAAGCAATGAGCACCAAAACAGACCATGGCGTTACCTGACGTAAAGTCATAGAGTAGAGCAAGAGGGTTGTTATCCTTCCCACAGAGTACTAAGTCTTGAATTACCTCTGGTTTGCTGAAGAAAATTTTAAAGACCAGACAAAAGTAGTGGAAGAAGAAAAGTACCAACCTACTTGAATCACTCTTCTGCCTTTGCTAAGATCTTTTAATATGGAGAAAGCCTAGAAGTTTGCACTTATCACAGTCAAAGACTGTATAGAAAAGAACAGGCAGTTTGAAGACTTCACTGGTAATACCTAAGAGCAGCACAAGAGAGGTTTTTGGAAGGAGGCAGGGAATAAGTTTCTCTTTCAGACAGAAGAAAGCAACTGGTTTTGAAAAGTAGCATCAAAACCAGAGATTATTGGGATTTTTAGAGGAAACAGCATTTAACTCTAATTTCTGAAGGCAAAACCAGGAAAATATTTTCAAAGTCTCGATAACCTTGCAACCACTGTCCTCTGTGGATCTAATTGCCTGTTTGATGGACTGCAAAGAAACGTGAAATTCTACCTGGGATTCATGGGCCTAAGACATGCCACATTGAATATAACAGAAATTAAATCCCAATCCACATGAAGCCATTGAAAGTCATGCTATTAAGCTCAGGATTTCACAGTTGTTCCCATCAACCACTTTATCTGCCACCTTTATAAATGTATGCACCACATACCCACACATACCATGTGACTGCTGCTTCCAGACATTTTAAGGCATTGAGTGGATGTTAAAAGAAAATAAGTCATTTACAGCAGGATTGGTCTAGTCTGATTATTTTGGGTTTGTGTGTAGGAAGAAAAAATCACGGCATCTCACAAATGGTGTGGAAAAACAGACATTCCAGAAAAACCATAAATGTCTTCAAAACCAATAAACATACAGTAAGTTTTGCCATAGATATCTCAATTCTGTGTATTTCATGTCTAAAATTATTCAACAAAAATTTTAGAAATTATAATATTTTAAAATATTAGGATATATGCCATTTTCAAGAGAACTTTTATTGCAATTCACCTGTCATTTAAAAGAAAATAAGGGGAAAACAAAACCAGTCTGCTGCTTTTTGCAGGCTTTGTTTCTCAAAAGAATCCAAGAAAACAATGAAATTCAGTGGAAAAGAAAACCCAACTGTAATCTTATTAATATAATTTTTCACAAAAATGTTTTAATTAGTCCTTGACTGGTCAAAAATCCCACACAGAATCAAAGCTCATGAAGAGTATAGAGCCAGTGGCTCATGTACCTTCAGAATTGCTACTAAAGTTTCAAGGAATATTTTGCTGTGTTCAGAAGCTGCCTAGATATGAATACTTGACCAGCTGGTGTAGATGTAAAATATTTTCAATGTGAATCATTGTTATTTATTGGAAAAAGAATAATACCAAGGACTCAACATCAATGGGTCTTATTGTTAATCAAAAAAATAATTTTGTCCATATTTTAGAATTTGTGTATGTATGTGGGAAATTTCCCACTATTTTGCATTTTATAAGCAATCATTTTTTCAATATCGCTTAACCCTGAACATGGACTGGAAGTTCCAAAGGACATCATACAGACCACTGAAAACATACTTAAATAACCTGAAGGGTAATTATTTTGCAAACTTTGATGTTGTATGTGCTCATCTAAATTTCTAGAATTAAGTTAAATTATGCAAATGAATTTAAAATATTTTAAATTCTCAGTAACCCGGTAGCAACTCATGCTTTTAAATTAATTCTTATTTGAAAGGAAGTGCTCCAAGAATTCATACCTTCAAATAACCAGAACCATGTAATCTTCACTTTCAGTTATGTGATAAAAATCAGAGGCTGAAAGGTTCTCTTGTGGAGAATAAAGAAGGGGTTTCATGCTAATAAGAATATTTAATCACAATTCTCTGATTTAGGAAGAAGTCTGTGGACTATGTTGTTAGTTTGTGTTGCCTTAGGTGGATGCCTGAAAATAAGCGGTAATGTTTACTACAATACCTTTCAATTCTATATCTTATTTTTCTGATAAATCACTTGGAATTTGAAGTGGAAATATTGGCCCTATTGTACATATATTTTAAGCACCAACACCTTATTCCCTCAATGCATTTTTTGATAGCTTCTTTCATCAGGTTTTGAAACTCTTGGTAACTCATAGTTGTTTTTGCAGGAAACTGATGAAGGTGTGAAACGTATAACAAAAAGGAAAGTTCTGACCTAGCGTCTCCCAGAGATGACAGAGGACATGCTTTCTCTAATTAAATGTACCCTCAGTCCATATGATGTAAGCCAATTAATATTTTTTTTCTCATTGACCAATGCCACCCTTTTTGCATGTTAAGGAGGCTTTTACATCCCTAAGTAATTAATTTTTCTGTTTTTCTCCCAAAGCTCATTTTCATTTCAACTTGCTATTTACCTCCATTTTTGATAATCATGACCCTGGTGTTTTTATTCAAAATTACTAAGAAAATAAAAAATAAAAAGAGCACGTAGCAAGAAAAAGGGCTCATCAGGACTAATTATTTAATATAACTGCACAAAATCAAAACTTGTTGTACAAGTGCAATGCATTAATTATATTCTTCAGCAAATGAAGAGCCTATCTGTGTTAGGTCCAGCACTTCTGTTATGGGATCTAAAGGTACAAAATACAGTCTATGGACTTTAAGGGCTAATTCCATTTGAATTTGTGTGTGCGTAACATTTCTAGAGACCTTGGCTTAGAAATCAGATCTAATGCAAGCCAGAAAAAATTAACTCACATCAGTACAACTGCATCGAGTTGTACCATGTCTGCATATGCACCCAGTTTCCCCAAAAATGTTTTCTTACATTAAAATGTACATTATTTAAGCTGGGAAAGAAATTACCTCATTTGCTCCACACTGAATTACAACATAGGTTGTGGCTACATTCTCATCTATATATAAATAGAAGCAATGCATGTCCATTTCTCCACTAGTGTTTAGAAGCACATAGTAAAATAAAAAAAAAATATACTTATCCTGGCTATATATACTATTAGTAGTTAGGGCTACTAATTTATCAGCATCTTCACTCTATGCTTCCCCTTTTTTCTGTGTGGGTTTGGGGTTTTTTGGCTGCACAGTCTATTGCTGGTGGGTCACACAGTCTCCCCTACTTGTTTATTTATCACGTGTCTGGAGTTGGTACTTTGAGAATAGTAACTGGAAATATTTGGTAAAAAAAGACTATTTTCTGAACCAAAGCATTGTTTATTTAAGCACTGAGAACAAAGCATAAGCTAGAAAGAAGGCATTTCAAAACAATCAACATTGTAAACATATGTCTATTTTACATAAACTTGAAAAGATGTTACAGTCTGCTCAGCAGGGCCAGTTTTTTTGGACACCCTCAGGAGATCATTTAACATCAGTCTGGTTTCCTGCTACTGAACAACCATTACTGAACTCTTGAGACTGTGCTCTTTTTAAAATTGCTATAGCCCTGTAGATTTCTGAATTGCCAGTTCTAGCTTGTACAAACATTGACTCTCAGCAACCCTCAAGCATTCAGAATAAAGTAGCTTAAACTGAGTTTCAAACCCCTTTGTTTTTATTTTTTATTTCTCTTCCTTGCCCTTGCTACCCACTTACAAAATAAAGACATAGCTAATCATGGGCATATGAGAGACTTAATAGAGGTTAGTCCTAAACAGAGTCCAAACTCTAAACCAGCCTCTCTTTCGTTTTAGAAATCTGCATTTTTAAAAAAATGAAAGGATATTTGTTGCTAACTAATCCAAAAAAAAAAATGCCCAGCAATTTATTACTGAGAGTTAGATCCACAAAGTAAATTATATGCTCCCCTGCGGCTCCATGGCTGCCTGAGATCAGCACACAGGGGCTGATCAGATTCAACAACTGACATGTAGCTCTCTAACACTGGACTGTTTCAGTGTTTATGCTCCTATTATGGCAGTGGAAACCAAGCCAATCTTTTCTGAAAGGTCTAGAGAATATTTTATCTGCTTTGTGAATATATGGACCCAGCTGTTGCCTTGGGGATGGTGGGGTTCAGCCCTAGCAGAACTTAACAGTCCTTGCAAAAACTTTGAGTCTCATCTGCTACCTATACTGTGCAAGGATAACACACACTCCAGCACTAAGGCCAGCACCACAATACATAGGAACAGGGAACGTGCATCCATATCCACAGCTGGTACTGTAGTCTTCGGTGGGAATAGCTATCCCCAGCCTTGTGGAGACAAGCACGTGACAACATGGGCTGCATGTAAAAAGTAACATGAAGGAGAGAGCAAAAAGGTCGAAGCACTGCAGCTATCCTATGATCTCTTTCTGAGGTAAGTGAGGAGGATTTGCAGTATAGTGCTGTGTGGTGCAAGCCTCCTTCTTCACTATTTTGCAACACAGTAAATTCAGTAAATGTTTCCCAGAGTTACAGCTCATTCATGCACCTGCAGAGCTGCCCTGAGGGGATTTCCCTGGCCGTCCCCAAACTCAGAAAGACAGGCATGTTGGCAGTCATGGCTTAGTGCCAAAAGGAGTGCATGGCATGGGCATTTGTCTGTTGCAGACATGCAGCAACTAAATATTAGCATATTACTGGGTTTGATTTGGCAATAACGCACCTATTCTGTTCATGTCTGGTACAGCCTCTGCTGCACTGTATGTACATGTGTGCTCACACACACACAGACACAGGTCTACCCCAAAATTTCCTACTGAGATCCCCAAAAGCTAATAAATTGGTGTAGTCCATATCAGCCAGATGCCTCAGTTGCCTTGGTGTACTTCAAGCACACAAAGCACCTCTATTAAGAAAACTGGTTCTAATGTCTATTTGTCACCATGAGGCAAGATTTCCTAGACCTTGATGACTCCATTAGCTATATTCAGAAGGGATCATAGCCAGGACAGAATTAACATTTAAGTTAAAAGTCCCATTACAGATGACTTTAGGTCCTCCTTGCACTAAATTCCTCTAGGCTTATCTGTTGAGTGAGCATCTTCATTACAGGTATTGCTCTTAGAAATATTTTTCAGCCAGATTTTATCACCTATACTTTTATATCTTCCACACTGAAATTAAAGCTATTCATTAGATCTCAGGATAGCTATTTTAAAAATGAAAAGACTTTTTCTCCATGACACAGCTACAAGAGAAGTCTATCATATAGCCACTCTTATACATTAATATGTATTGCATTTCATACATTTTTGTTAGCTATTGTAAAGAACTAACAGATGTACCAACTTATCAAGTAGAACTTAATTAAAAGCCTTCATCAACTGGCTTTTTTGACATAACCTTTTTCACAAAACTATGCTGAATTACAGTAATTAAATCAATATTCTACTTTTGCTTACTGAATCTTCTATAAATTTTACCCTTTTCTGACATGACATTTAGGTCAAACAAACCATCCTCCAATCATCCAGCTCAAACCCTTTAGCCTTTTTTTACATTACTAAAACATTGACATTCTTTCATTTTTCTGAATTTTCTCAGAACTTCAAGAATTATTAGCAATTATGATAGAAGACTAAAGTTCCCCTCAGTTAACTCTTTTAATGTTTTTCTTTTTGGTGCAAATCATGATGCTGGTTGTAAGATATTTATGTCCTTAGCAAATGTTGATTTATACTTCCTTTAGTTACTAATAGAGCAGAAAGTAGCTCATCATCTTGTTGTAATCTGTTGCATTTCCATGTGAATAGAAAAGAGAAAAAAAAATTTTCATCTGGAAATGGAAACTTGCTATTTCTATGACACCTTTAACTCATAATGAACTGCTAAATTCCTTCCTGTTGTCCCAGGGTACATCTAACAATGACAATTTTTTGGTTGTGGTTTTGTGTTTTATTTTGTCTTTTTTTTTAATGGCTTTCACCTTTCTTTGGCTCTCCCACTCAGTAAACTCGATTTCATTTCCATTTAATTCAGTCCTTATCATTGACCTGCAAGGTCCTGTTATACCTTCTAGTGACTGCAATCCATTGTGCCACCTCTGTCAGGCTCTGTGGCAGCCTTACCGTAGCTCTCATGACTCATTCTGATCATTTTACTTCATAGATGCAATTAATTGATTTAGCAAATAAATACACCATGAAACGTGTACCATGAACAGGAGTGGCCATACTTGAAAAAGATAGATTTGTAATCTCTGTTGAGTCACCATTGCTCTTCATAAGAAGTAAAATTAAGGTAAAGCAGACACAAACCTGTTAAGGTTTACATTGCTGTAATGAATGTTGTGATTTTATATGTACAACCTGCTATAAATTATGTATTTATAATATAATATGAAGAGAACTGTGGAGAAAAAGTATGTTTTTCTTCCAAGTCACAAAACTGCAGCAGAGGATTTGGGAACTAAAACTTCATTTCGCCCATGTTATATTATTTTCTCCCTTTTAACAATCTGGAGCTCTGTATATTGCAAGTAATAGTAGAGTACTTTGCATTGCTGCCTCAGGTAAAGTGATACACTGATTGTCATGGGTTCAGCAGCAGCAGTCATTTTCCTTTAAGTAGTAGCTGGTGTAGCACTGTGTTTTGGATTTTCAGCTTGGGAACAGTGCTGATAACACCAGTGTTTA
>JASSUY010046050.1:0-28868 GCA_032466535.1 Forpus xanthops
TGCATTCTTTTGATTCTCCTTCCCATTTCCTCGGGACTGGGGAAGAAAGAGGGGGGAGTGAGCAGAACTGTTTGAGGAGCCTCAAACCACGACACTGTGTGAGGAGGGAGTTAATCTGAGAAGGTTCACATAATAGCTAAGAAGTTCTTAATTTCCTTCTGACTTCAGCTTCTCTCTCATGAACAATTTCAAATATTACAGCACAACCCATTTGCAGTAAGTTGTGTCTCAGATGATTTTTCATGATGAAAAGAATATAATTCTCAGCAATAATTTGGTGGATGAAGAACTACTCAAATCTGTAGAATGAATCATCATCATAATTTGTGCCATCTATGTTTTTAAAAATAATAAATCTATTGTATAGAAATACTTTTTTACGAAATGTATGGGTATGAAAACATCACAACAGATTAAGAATTAAGCAAATCTGCAATGCATTAGATGCTCAACATTCTAGTTAGGGAAACTTCTGTAATGGAAATTTTATGGTGACTATGTTTTGCCTTCCCAGAGACCTGTGTTTTTTTTTGCAGGTTCTAAAAATTTGTAAAAATATTAAAATAAATATTATAAATAATAGTATAAAATATTTAAAATATTATCACTCTGTTTATCCACAATGTAAAATTATTTTGCCGGAAGACACATTAGGGTTATCCCTCTTAATAAGATTGCATTTTTTGTTCAATACCTAAAATAAACCATATGCTGGTTTGGTTGATTGTTTGGTTTCTTTTCTTTTTTCTTTATTCTTTTTTTTTTTTTCCTGTAATTTGTAACTCTTCACTCTACCAAAGAAACAGAAAAATATTCAGGTCTATGTATTGAAATGCACTAAATCAGAAATTTACCTGATTTTTCAGAGGGAAGAGAAATGCTAGGTTTTGTAGTATCCAGAATAACAGCCAATCCTGCAGAGAGTGATGGGAGGATGCTGGTACTGAGGTCTACGCGAGTTAGACTTTCAGTTTCTCTTTCCAAGGCTTTTAGAATACCTCCAGCACAGTTATCTCCTGTTTCATCCTTGTTTGGACTCTTCTTTTGTGGACTCTGAACAATATGAACGATACTCTGCTGGGCCAGGTCACAGTTCTGCAACACAAAAGCAAAATCTCAATAAATAATTAATTATGACATAAGGGAAAAAAATCCCTCAATCTCCAATTTGGTATTCATTAAATGGTCTCCATCCATTTTGTGTAGAATTTCAGTGTGCAGTAATGTAGTTTAAAGCAAAGTGACAAGTGTAAATTGCTGGAATTGGGATTACTTGCATTGACAAAAGGGTCACAACACTTATAAATTCTAAGCATTTAACAAGGAACTGGTGGACCAGAGCCAACATCTCTAAGTCTAGTTTATTGGCACAAAGTAAAAACTCCAGAGGGAGCACTACTAAACCATGTGCTGAGAATATTCAACATTTAACAGGCATTTACACAGATAACCTGATACACACTCTTCATTGTAGCAATTTAGGGTCAAATTTGACAATCATGAGCAAGCAACTCCAATGCATCTTTTTAAACAGAAACAAGGAAGATGATGCTACCAATGAAGATTGATACTTATTTCCTGTCCCTAATGTAATTTTAAATCTAAATCTGGCTTTAGATGCACACTCTCTCTGATGAGTTTTCCATTCTTTCCATAGCTGATATTTAACTATTGACATCACAATTAGAGAAAGCTTGTGGAAGATCTCATGACTGCTATAGTCTTTGATGGTATAATAGATTTCTTACCCGCTTTACCTCAAGAGTTCTCACATATACATAAATAACTTCCTTTCTCAATTAGCATCAGTAGCATTACACAATCTTACCAGACCTTGTGTCTAAGAAAAAAGCAGGCTGGATAAGTATCTTATGAAAGGTTTATCTGTCATAAACTGAGATAGAATTCATATTTTGTTCACCATTTTCCTAATACAGAGTAGGAAATCAAAATATTGCCTCAGAACCAGAAACTACAGAGACTTCGGATGGTTTATAATCAATGAAGGGCTTTCAAAACATTCATTACTGATCTTTCCGCAGCACCATGCAACAAAAACTGTTCTTTTGGGGGTGATACCTCCTACAGATCCACACCTAGTTCTCCAGTGTCACGAATGAGCCACGTGCAAACATCAACCTACAGATAAAGAAGCTGTTTGAATTTCCTTCAAGAAAACTCTTTGCCGCATCATTATATTGGACATATCTGCCCTGAAATGTCAAGAAAGACTGTCAATTACATTTGGGAGGAACAGAAAGAAAATTCAGGAGCATTTGTTGCAGCATCTATGCAATGTTCAAAACATTCAATTTGTATTTGCAATTACAATATCCACTTTTAATTGAAAAAGATTCATATACAGATATTTTAGTGCTGTTTATACCGTTGCTATTATCCCTTTATCTCTCTGTTACCACTTCTTCTCCTCTGGTCTCATACTTTAAAATTATTTCATTCCATTCTCTTTCTAATGATTCCCCTCCACCCTTTCTGTCTAATGTATTGCAGTTTTAAAAAACAAAAGTATGTTTTGGCTTTGGTTTTTAATTGGAATTTTTAATAACACATTTTTTTTTCTTAGTGAAGCAGTAATCAGGCAGAAGAGATTTGTCAGTGCAAGGACACTGCACTCTAATATTCAGACAAAGCAGTTATTAGATTTCAACTTTAAAAGATTATGCTTATACTAAAGGTCTCATTTTTTCTGTACAACTTCTAGCCCTTAACGTTTTAACAAGATCCATTTAAATAGGTCAATAATTTCCTTCATTAATATAAAATCCAAAACACGACTGTCACTCTAAAACTTCTCCAACTGAGAACACTGCATACCATTAAGAAGGTAATAACATAAAATAGATTAATAATAAAATTAATAACTTAGCTAAATGAGGAACTCAAAAGTTATTTGTCCTGTACAGCTAGAATCACAAAGGGAAACAGGTATATATGTAATAGCTCACAACCTTGGAAACCCCTAATCAACTGTCCATCAAGCCATGTTTTAATGAGTATCTCTTCTGGCGGTTTTGCTTTCTTAAGCAGCCCCTGTTCTGCCCTTCATTTTTTGTCACCATCTACTATGCTTCTCAGTTTGTTGCCTTTTAACATTTGCATCAGTTCCCTGATACAGTTCACAGCTTGATGCTGTGCTCCAGCCACATTGAGGGAATGGTAAGGAAGAGAGAATAAGAGGGATAGTAAGGGCTGCTTAAATCAAACAAAATGCCCTCACAAAAAAAAACAAACAAACAAAAAAAACCAACCTTTTTCAACCACTCTGGCTTGATCTTGACTGTTGTCCACAGTTAGATGTATGGTTTAAATTGATTGATTCTTAAAATGTACAGGTTCCTTTCCAATTCTTTTTGCAGGCTGGAAGGTATATGGATAGCTTAAGAACAAAGGCAGAGCTGACAAAACAGAGCCCCATCTTATCTACTATTCTCTCTATAATCACGTCAAGAACCACATATTTCAAAGAAAGATATACAATTTGCACTTTGGGCAATTATACATCCAGATGATGATAGAAATAACATATTTCTGGATTTCACTGAATGAAAGTTTTATTTTAAAAGGGCAGATGAACATGTTTTATCTATGCTTTCGTGTATCTATCAAAAAACATAAACAAGCTTCAGAACATTAAACATCACTACTGGTGATGATAATGTAGATTATAGACACAGAAAAGCTTAATTAGAAGACCCCAGGATAACTTTTTAAAGATAGTAGCTTGGAAAACCAAACAACATCTTAGATTTGTACACTGCATATATTTAATATGGAATTAGGGTGATTAATGTTTTATAGCAGATTATAATTTGTAGACGGTAGCTGGGCTAGATATGCAGCTTTTTTCTCTGAGAAAAAAAGGTAGAATTCAAGCCATTTCTAGTTTTTTCTTGGGTTACTATTGTAACACAAATCTAAATACAATTGTTTATGTCAGTGTCACTTTCAATTTCTTCATGTATTTGTTTTACACCTCAGGAAATATTTCTTCTGAGAGTATCTATTATTAATGATTCTAGAGACATTTTACTGTCTTAATTGTTGATCCAAATTAATTCCTGTGATCCATATTCCAAAGGGAAATACTGCAAGTGTACACAGTATAGATTAGGAAGTATGTCCTTGCACTGGATCAAAGGGAGCTGAGAAGATCCAGAATTGATGAAAACCAGTATTAGGGACTGGGTCTTTATGGAGAATGGGTTTTGGCTGACTTGGAACGACGATTTCATGGCAGATGAAATTAAAACTGTTTTGCATTCAAGGCTTTTTCATTTCTTTTTTTTTTTTTTCTGTCTGAATTCTGAGCTTGAATTTCACAAGGCTGAGTCAGCATATCCTGAATGAATAACACAATATCCCTGGCAGTGTTTAAGCCATTCTGGACAAAGACTTGGATATCACCAAGTCATGGCATGATCATGTCACGGTCTAGGTTGGGGCACTCCCACCCATGGCAGGGGGTTTGAACTAGATGATCTTGAGGTCCTTTCCAACCCTAACTATTCTATGAGTCTATGAATAACCTTTGGTTCTGCCAGCAGTGGGCTAACTAAAAGGTCACTTCAGAAGACTGAGCTAAACTGTGAAGAGGGAGAAGATGACTGTTTCAGTAACTGAGATCCTCTTGTTCTGACTGATTTCTGCTTGATATCTTTTTGACAACATATTTTGATGTGTCAATACTGAGTATTCTCCATTTAACAAACATATAGATGACTCAAGAGGTCATATTATATTTTCTGATATGCAATGCATTTTAATTTGAAACGTTTTATTTAAAGAAACGCTACAGCAGAGTTTGAATTTGAGGATATGGATTTGACTGTAAAATAGCTCATTTCTCATTGTGTTTTCTCTTGAAAGGGAAATTGAGATATTTTCATTCCGCATTAACCACCAGTTGGGATTTTTTAGGTGTTCGTTTTTTTCTATTGCCTATCATCTCAAAAGCGATTTTTCACATTCCACTACCTAAGATCCAGTTCTAACTGTTCCTATTATCTGGAGAACTGCATCTTTGCCTATGAATCCCTGGGGCCTACAGAGTAGAAACAATAACAGTTTGCCTAATTGCTGCCTATTTAGATTAAGCAGATAATAGACTGCCTGATGACACTCAGAAAGAAATTCACGCAAGGTAAATGCTCCAGAAAAGGTACTTTAAACTTCTAGGAATGATCAACAAGAATGAAAATGTCGGCTTTCCAGTTAGGCCTTTTCTTAACTGTGCTTATTTCAATATCAGATGGGAAAATAAATGGAACACTTTTGTCTCATTAATCTGCAGAGTTAATGAAATATTAAAAAAGCTCTCCAGAGAACCTATGGCACCCTATGCCTCTTCAGACCAATAGCACCCATGTAAAAGTGCAGATGGCACACCCACTATCCATGGAAAGGTCTTTTTCCACAAGCAGCTTTTTATTAACATGAAAAGTCTTTTTCCACGGATAGTCTAAAGAAATATTAAAGGTGACCTTCTAAAAAGAAAAAAAAAAGACAAAAAAAGAAAAAAAAAGAAAAAAAAGGGGAAAAAAAAAAGGAAAAAAAAAAAAAAAGGCAAAAGCAGCATAAGGAGTTCCCAGAAGAAACACCAAACCTCACTTTATTATTTCTATAACCCTCTTACAATCCAAGGACATAAACTAAGTCTCAAAAGCAGCAGACACAGAAAGGAAATCAACTGGAAGAGCAACACAATTTTCATTCCCTGATCACAGACCAGTGACTCAAAAAACCAAGCAGAAGAAAGCAGCAACAGAAAAATATTCTTTAGGATACAGGAAGGAAAAGCTGAAACATCAATGACATTGAAAGTAGAGATTACCTAAAAGAAAAAAAAAATACAGACATGGTATTAATATTTTGTTAAGCCATGATGGTCTAAGAAATGGGAAGCAATATTTGCAAGAAGGCTTAACATCTCTTATTTAACCAGCTGATACAGAAAGAAAACCCAAATAAGCTTCTGGGCTCAGAGACTCTTCCACAGGTCATGGCACAGGTAAATCTAAACAGAAAATTATCCACTGTTAAAATTATGAAGCAAATCAGCACCCTGATCTGATACCGCCATCCATTTGTGTAAATTTTGCCTGCTGAGTGGCACTGAGCTAAATATTGCTTCACATGGGTAAAAGGAAGTAAAGCCAGTGTACCACTGGGCCTAAATTACACAGACCACTTAGCAGTTGAAGTCCAGCAATAAGAAAGTATTTGCCATTTTATAATGCTGTAGAATACATCTAATATTTGACTTCAGTTCACCTTTTCAACATTTTCAGAGTTATATATTATGGTACTTGTCTACTATTCAGACTATTGTGGGTGCTAAGCAACATCTACAAATAGAAGGAAAAATAGATGCATTATTGAAAATACCAGATATTCAAATAAATGTGTTGAATAGGCAAACCCCCCTTCACTTAGCAGAATATTTTACACTGATTTTTATAATCTCTTCCTATTCAGTGCTTGCAATAGTTTAAATATTGACTGTGCCAAAGAAATAGAATAAAAGGAAAGATCTAAAAAATGTTCCATGAAAAAGGATTCATTGCTTTCTAAATGTAAACCCTAGTATCATTTTAAGGACTATTATTAAGAGTTCCAAAGACAGACTACTGCAACATATGAAGGAATGAGTGCATGAGAGATTTCATTTCAGCAGGTAACAGTGAAGCTGAAGTAACGAGATGCAAATAAGCGACATAGAATCACAAAATTTTAACACAACCTGCAGCAAACACCAGTTGATGGGAGGCAGGTCTTTAGAGTATTAAGATGTTGAGATATAACAAACTGCCTTGTTTTAAGAGTATATTGAATACATCTTCAATAAGAAGAAGCCACATTCATGGTGGCTTCATTGCATTGGGGGGGGGGGGGGAATCTCCCCCTCCTCCTTCTACTCCCTTTAATTTTTTGATTGTGTTTCCGCATCTTTTTTGTTATCTCATTACCAAGTCGAGAGCTAACTGAAAAGTGCCAAGTCTTGAAATATTTACTCAGATAAGAGTAACTTCTGAACAAATCTGGAGAAAAGTCTGAGAGTTCTGTTACTTACAGACGTTTTGGGAGAAGATGAAACTTATATGAAGTGTGGTACTTAGATGGGAGCCACTGGAGAGAAACCTGACCTGTGGGTTTCCTTACCACCTTCAGCCGTTGGAGGTGGTAAGATCTTATACTGCCTCACTGGGTGTTATGAAGATCATAGTTTTGAACTGAAGATAATCAGTAAACTTCACAGTGAAAGTTTCTTTTAAGCACAGGTATACTTGTCTGGATCATCTCTTCATGAGACTCCTCCAGCTCTCAGTCTATTTTTCAGTTGCAAGAGAACTTTTGTGGAGCTATGCACCCCAAATGCCGATATAAGAAGTTTGTGACAGGATTTTCATTATACCATTGCCCGCAATGATCCCAGAAAACCACCAGCCCATGGCACACCTATTCCTCAAGACATCCCCCAGTCATTGCCCTCCTGGGGAGCATGAACAAAAGGCAAGTTGTTACAAATCAGTATCTCCACTGCAACTCTGAGTGTCAGGATATCTCTGCCAATGACTGTTCATTGCTATTAATTCATTTTTCCTGCTGCACAAATAAAATAGGCAAGAAACTGCCATTATGCTCAGATTTTCTCCTTTTGAAAAGATAATCAGATCCATTACACCTATATAAAGGACAAGAATTTGCAATTACAATGTATCTGCTGAAATTTTCAAAAGGTTAGAAACTTCAGAGCCTTACAGGTATGAAACGAACACATATTTTTTTCAATTCTCTTCCATCTGGGAAATTAAGTCATTTACTAAGACAAAATTATTTTAGGAAGAATCCCTTAAAATCTGTTCAAATAATAATGTGAATAATAAAGTTAACTGCAGCTACAGTTTCAATAATGCACTAGAAAAAAAAATTGTTTCATTAAATTAGCGATTGCATCGTGTATGATGACAAACTGACTGCAGGAGAAAATAAGAAAAGGATTTCTAAGTAGGTTTCATGGGGTGGTTAGTTCAGGTTAGCTAACAGGTGCCTCCTAACTCTGCATCATACATCAGCTCAGAATGCAGGATAGTGCATTCCAATGTGAATCTTACATGATTCATAAGATGGTAAATTGTGTTTGCTAACTGAAATTCAGGATTATAGCAAACACCAAGCATAGGAGTAATACTGATATAAAATTATATATATTTTCTCTTCTTGCGAGACTGAACTTTCTGAAGAACTCTGTAAAGACTGTCTCATATGCAAGTACCAGGTGTGAGGGAGAAAATCCATCTACGCTTTGTAAGGAAAGATAAAGGTCCTCAGACATTTACTTAAAACCATAAATCTTAACACTGCTTTGAAGTCCCATGTGGAGCATGATATACTCACTACAAGAACTGCCTGCTACTTAACTTCTATTGAGTACTTTTTTATCTCATGCCACACAAAAAGGTTAATACGTACACATTTAAATTAAGATTCCAATTTTTCTTTAACAAAGAGAACAATGGAAGTTGGACAAGAAGCAGTAAGTAGATACTGTGTGATTTACTACAGCTGCTGCAGCTAATGTCTCCCTGTGTAGCAGGATGCCTTGATTAGCATTTACAAAAATAAAATTCTCTGATTTACAGCATAACAGAATAGGTCATGTATTACAAAGGTTCTGCTTTGAATGATACTCTTTAAAGAGAATTACCAGACTTACAATTTTATACTGACTAGTCCCTTAATGAGTTAATAATTTGCTGGAAATGTATGCAACCAGTAGTATTTTAACTTTCTCACACTAAATTTAAAGTAAGTCAGAATTCCCCCTCTTTCTTCACTTATAATTCATATTATGCTACATTTTCATCTTTTTCATATTATAGGAAACAAAACTTTAATGTTAATTTCTAGCTCAGTGGAGGGACGGCAGACATAATTCTTATTTAGCCACTTTGCAAGGTTATTATTTTTTGTACACAATCTAAGACCTTATCAATGTTGTATACATATTTCCAAGCAGCATTACTAATACCACAGCTTTATTAATATAATAATTTTACTTGGATGTAGGCCTTCTAGCACAAATTACCAAAAGATGAATTACTCTTTAAACTACATAAAAATGTTTTATTGGCAGCATATGAGACAGTCTGCAACATTAAAATATCTGCTTAATTATTGACATTCCCTTTAAAACTTCATATAATGATCTGCAAAAAAACAGCAGGCAAACTTTAATACTATGTTTACAAAGCTATTAGTATCTCAACAGTGACATTAAAAATATATCATGCTGATATAAAATGGAAGAGAAATACTCAAACACTAAATTCACATGCAACTTTTCTCCTTAGTAAATGAACAGTTTTTTTCCTTCTTGTAATTTCATGTACTGTGCACTAAGAACAACCTATAAAATTGTAATTTATTATATCTGTATAGAAAGTAAAAGATCAATGAAAAGTTTATAATACTGATTTATTAAAAATGAATACAGGTATGTTTAACTGCTTGCCTTATAAATGCAGTTGAGTGTACCTCATTATTATTCCATCTTCTGCACTGAAACCCCTGATAGAAGTTACTTTCTCTAAACATGTTATCTCCAGCTGTAAACGTAAAAGAAGAAAAATTATTTACCAGGAATTAACCATATTTTCCATTTCTCTGATTTCTTCTCAAGCCGCACCAAAAAAGGCACAAGTAACAAGAATATGCTGTAAAGTGCTTGAATTAATTATATTCTGAACACATTTTATGTGGGTAAAAATGTGAGAAAAGGTACTAAGGTCTTAATAGGTCTCATAAGCCATCATCTTTATCAGTCTGTAGTGGGGTCTCAGGACTGTGGACTGCATGTTGTTTGATTAACATGAGATGTAATTTTTAATTCTCTTTAAACTCTTTAATTTTTCTCACCCAAGTAGAAGCTGCCAGTCTGGTCACAGTTCTGTCTTAACATGCACATTAAGTGTTAGCGGGCATGTGAGGAACAGGTATGTGAGGAAGAGGCCTCAAAGTGACACCTAATAGATGCTAAGACATAAATGAGATACAGCAGAACTCTGAAAATGTCCTGAAGACTTCATCATGCTGATGGAGGACTACATTTGCAGCTGTAGGGATGCAGAAAGGAATTTGGGACATTCTCTTCTTTTATAGACTTCTGAAAGAATTCCTATGCATAGGTAATACTCCATCATGGAAAGTGAATTTCCATATGAATTTATTGCCTAGCGCATCAAAAGTTTAAAAGCTATGAATATTTATTTCAATTACTTCAACTAGTCATTCACAGTTGTCTTTTGAATGCTTTATGACCAGCACCTGATATACATGCCAACCAAAAGCACTTCAGTCTTCTACTTATCCACTGCACGCATCTATGTATAAGTTTGGGCAGCTGCTGTGAGAACTGGGCATCTTGTGTAGGCTTACTTGATAACTTGTTAACCCAGTAGCATAAAGATGATCAAGAAACACATCCAAAGATACACCACGTACAGTACTTCTATTGCAGACCCAGGTAGCTCATGACTCCTCTTTTCTGAATGCTCCTTATCTGCCAGAAGCAAACAGACCAGAACTGGTTTGAGGCCACACAGACATGTCTTGCTGTCACAGCACTATGTGCACTTACAGTCTCTTGCCTGGCCAACAAGTCACACACTGTCTCTGATGTGATCAGCATTACTGCATCTGCACCTTGACCACAGGCAGGCAGCTGATTACAAAGCAGCAGAGGTTTGCCAGCACGCGCCTCCCTCTACATAATATTGTACATTCTCCCTACTTCTCCATGCCCCCAAGAGTTAAATTATCTCGAAGATTTAATCTAACATGTTAGTTCATAAGGAGATCCAGCAAGGGACATGAACACAGCTCAATGGTCAGTCTTGAACCTGGACATTCAATTGTCTGTGGTCACCTATGCATACATGCAATGTATTAACACAACTCTGCAAAAGTAACACTGCAAAAGTAAGACAACAGGTAAGGTAAATTATATGTATTAAGTGTAACCATAGTAATTGTTTCTGTTCTTCTTTTCTGCATTAATTAACAGCAGTTTATGTTTATGTTGACAGTTTTAATACATGAAATTGTTGCTATTTATCACCTTTAAAGATACAGCCACAAGGCACTCATAAAAATTGTGGAATTTTACACTATAAAGCTTTACGTATAAAAAAGCTTTCCAAAAATCCTGAAAAATCTTACAGAATCTACTGTAAGGGATCAGTGTTCTCAAAGATGAGACTGCTGTAATTGTCAGCCTGTGCTGTCATTTTCTGACAGCAGTGACCAGTGACAATTCCCCTAATGTACCTAAGGGAAAAAAAAAAAAAACCAAAACCAAAATAATCCAAACCAAACCAACCAACCAAAACAAACAAACAAACCAACAACCCCCCCATACACAAAAAAAGACTAAGAAGGAATGGATAAAAGGCATATTTTCTAGATTATGTTCTAAAACTTTAAAAATCGTCCTTTCAATGTTTGTATTAATCACATGAGTACTTCAGGAGCTGCAGCACATGACAGACCTTATGGGATGAGAAATCCTCTGTCAACATCCACTGAGCAGGATGTTTGCAGAACAAAAATGCATATATAACAGATTCATCTTAGCTTGGCTTAGTACAAACACTGATGTAGCACTTACGCAGGCAGTGTTGATATAGTCACAAAAACAAAATTATGCAATTCACTATTAAAAGCTGCCTCCTCATGATTAAAAAACAAATAACAACCAAAAACAAACTAAATCTGTGCTCCACAAGTTGCACAAATCAGGAAGTGATAGAGATGAAAACATAGTATACATATTAAAGTTACACATGAAGGTTTCTGTAAATGAATATATGCAAATGCTTGAAGCCCAGAGGCAGCTCCTTCTTGCACTCAGGACATTTACATAGCTTTCCAGTGTAATATCTAATCTAGTATCCAGTAAGACATCACTAATTAATTACTTACATAAATTCCTAACATCCTGTGAGAGGTTTGTTCCCTCCAAGCCACAAAACAGAATCTTCAAAAAGCTACCCCATCAAAGTATGCAATGATTAACCTCTATAATGCTTTTAGTTGTAAGAAAAGAACATTTTTAATTTACATCTTATTGTTTATCACTTTTTTGTAATTTTAAAGAATACTACAATATTATATGTCGGCAGAAAGACTTTTGGGGAAGCAGAGTTACAAGAAACTCTGCAGAAGGCAGTCACAGCAAAAAATTGCCAATGGAAAGCCTTTTTACCTAACGCCTCTAATATTAGCGTGAGTATTCATTTATTTCCTAATCTTTCTAGGGATTTTTCTTACTTGTACACAGATACATAGTTTTATAAAACAAATAGAAAACCTCCAGGAAATCCTACTGCATTCTTTTCCAGTAGGCCTGTCAACATGGTAGCTATAACGACGTTTGTCTTCAAATTATAGCACTCATACTACATACTCCCAGTACATCACACACACAAAACGCCTGAATGAATATTTCTAGTCTATAGTCACTCCATAGCTATTATGTTATATATGGTTATGTCCTTACTGATTTTCTCTCCCACATAAACAGTTCAAGTCTCCCCTTGTGGAAAAGTTGTCTCTAGTACTAGTGACAGCATCTGCACTGCTAAAGTCTAGACTGAACAGTAATACAGTGTGGTGAAATTTTAATGGATGATGCATCTCTGCTTCATGGAATCCTCTTCTTCCTCCACTTTTGCAGTTTGTATTTATTTTCCTATTTGTTTAAATCAGAAATAAAATCAGGTCCCACATGACACAAGAATTCTACAAGAATATTGCAGAATACCTTCATAAGTAATTCTTTTTATTGATTTAAACCCTTAAGGTCTATTTAATGGATTTCAAAAAAAATAAATAGGGCAGACTGCCCTGGCACCAGTCAATGTAATTTAACACAAATCCATAAAAGAGGATTGATCTTACTGAGCTTGTCTCTAATATGGTTTACAAATACCTACTCTTAGTGTGGTAACTTAGGCCTTCTTTGCTCTGAAATATATTTTTATGACTGCTTTCATACCAGATGGGCACACAAGTATTTTATAAAATATGACAGAAAAATTACATTACATAAATTTGGGAAAAGGCAAACTAATATCAAAACATTAAAAAAAAAAAAAAAATAAAAGTAATGAATTTGCCTGAACCAATCTTGTATTTCATGACCTCATCATGCAGAAGCTGCCGATCTATTTCACAAGCAATAAATATTAAAATGAATTTTTTTGTATGTCTTATCAAAAGCTTCCAATATCAATTGTGTTCACAAATGTTTTCTCCTGCAAGCAGTGAATGCCTCTTCATCAATCTTTTATTAAAAGCAAACTTGCTCTGATTTCAGTCTTACCAGAAAAAAACTTTATCTCTTTTGCTGTTTTTTCTGTTTTTTTTTTTCCTTTCTTGGCAGAAGGTACATTAATATCATTTTGCACTTGACTCTGCTGCACCTCCATCAGTGAGGAAGTAAAAAGTGAGGCTGAAGGATATGTCACGACCCTGCAGAATTCCAAAAAGAAACATATGTAATGATTCCACTGTGCCTGATACTGACAAAGGAGAAAAGCATGCCTGCATGCCCATGTGAATGTGCATATAATCCTATTCCAAGGAATGCTTCCATTGCCAAATATTTCTAAGAAAAGAAAATCAAGATTTAACAAAGGACTTGATTTCTAGGTGCCTTCCTGATAGGTCCACCAAGCTTGAAAGAGAATACACATCATCAAAACATCAGTACAGCACAGAGCTTGGGCTTTCAGTCCTGTAATGTGAGATGCACATGGCAGGGTTAGGTAGTGGGACCTGTGGTTGTGAGCTGCTCCTTCCAGTCACAATTGAACCGACCCACCTCTGGAGCCGGTGGTGAAAGCACAGACAGAGGCCTGCTTTGAAGAAACATCCCCATGCCAGAAGGAGTTATTCACTGCGGACTCCAGCCCACAGCTGAGCCATGCCAGGGTGAGGAGACCCCTGATGGACTACATACCATGAGCACCCCACACTGGAGGGGACGGGTCACAAGTGACCTGTGCCAGGCAGGGGCATCAAGAATGAAGGAGAGACAAAGGAAAACTAGGAACACATGTCAGGCAGAAACCATTACACACTTGACTCCAATTGCCAGCCCTAAACATTGCCTCATCAAAGAGACCGGGAGGGACTGAGCATAACCTGTGGTGAAAATAAGGGGACTTCAGATGAGGAATGGGGAGGTGAGTTTGTTTGTTTATGTTTTCTTTTTTACTAAATACCCAATTCAGTGATAAGATGCTTGTGATGATTGACAATAAAATATAATTAGTAAAAATTCCAAGTCCAGAATGTTTTGCCTACGAGACTTGCTCAACCTCCTTAAGCCCATAATATGTTGAGAACTATTCAGTCTGAAGGCTTGTTTCAAACGCCTAGGACTGTGGGGAAGAAAACAGTCTGAAAAAATACCATCTGTTTTTTCCTGCTAAACCTGGACAGCGACCAAGGTTTGAATATATCTGGACAGGATCCTCAATTTGTACAGATAAATGTCATACCAAAAGACTCACAATACACCCAGGCCACCACACAGTGACAGAGTTCAAGAACAAAGTGAACTGCATCAGTGACAAAAGTCTGAGTATACAATGATTACCATGGTAAAGAGGAGGAGGCTGCAAAGTTCCCCATTTCTGACTCCTGAGAAGAAGAAAAACACTATAACCATAAATGAAAACACCTTAAGAGAATAAGGAAAAAAGAGACAAATGGAATGAAATTCATGGGCAAGTGTCTGGAGTCTTGTGATATGTAGTTGTTTGCTTCATAAATATGCACGTCCATCAGGGTGCTCCTGCCTCTCAGAGACAGAATCTCATCTTGAATATCACAGACACAGGAGCACTAAAGAGAGGAAGTGCTTCTTTTAGATAAATCCATAATGAAATTTATAGATATAGAGACAGACTATACCTAAGCTGCTCCAACCAGGTTCTCGGCTGCTAAGGATCCATCATCATGGATCCCCACCTTGTCATGATGTCTTCTCACGCATACAATAAATATACGAGCACTGCTGGGGTTTCGGAACATGTTTTGACTTCATCCCACTCAGCAGAAAAGTGGCAGACTTGTGGCATATCAAGAGAATGCTGGAGAAAAGCTGGTGATTTCTTAGTGTTGACTCTGGAATGAAAGATTCCAGAGACAGGGAGGGCTATGTAGTAATGAGTGGCACACAGAAAGTGAATCAATCATAGAATGATTATTCACTCTATAATAATAAGGAAGCATACAATGAAAATGCCAGGTATAAGATGAATGCTGTTATTTACAGAAGTTTATATTTTATTTATCTGTAGCTGCCTTGTCTCAAGTAGCAGGGAGGTAGTGGGATGTGCATTTGCAGGTTAGAAGGTCAGCAGGCAGGCAAGTAGATAGATCATTTCTCTTAAAAACAGCACTGTGTGAAAACTTTCCTGTTACTCTATTTATATTTATCTCTGGCATTCTTTTTTAAATATATCTATATCCGACAGGATGACTATAGGATAGGCTGGCAGATTTGATAAGGACTTTTCTTCCTAGCTGAGGTGTTAGTAATGTAAAAGAAGAAAACAGATCAAGTGTGAGGTGTCCTTGCCCACAGCAGGGGGTTTGGAACTAGATGGTCTTAAGGTCCTTTCCAACCCAAACCATTCTATGATTCTATGAAAAAGACGTGTTATGGTGAGCAAGTTAATTTACATTTCAGAGGTGTTCATTAATTGGCTGTTCCAAATTTTCTATGTGTTTATCTTGAGATTTAAATACTGTAAAAATTATCTCTTGAAAATAAAATAATTGTGCAGCAAGTTGGAAAAAAATGAAGAGCTGACCTTTACAAAACCCCAACTATTCTCTAGGAAACAGCAGTCTGCCTGTGTTAAAGGTTATATCATAAACCATGTGGACTATCTACAAGGAGAGCTAAAAATCTACTTTTCCTCTGAACTTTACCAGGTTATAGCACATTGTTTTGTTCCTTCTTTATTCTAAGACAAATGAAACTTGACAGAAATAATGTATTCCTTTCCTTCTACATTACTTGGCGGTCCCTCACTGAGAACAGACAGGCAAGAGTGTTTTTAACGTTCGAATGAAGGACAGTAAAAATAGCTTATTTAGGGGAACAGCTATAATGGACACTTTTCTATTTGTGTTTAAGACAGTGGCAATTGCAACTTCTCTGTTTTACTTAGGATATTAAAGAGATCTGAAAAAAAGATCATTTAAGATACTTTGCCAGACATAAGAAAAAGTTGGGGTTTTGCTGCATCATAGTTATCTGTGATATCTATGGTATTTATTTGCTAATTGGTCACATTTAGAAAGATGTTCTTTTACCAGCTGTTACCAGATTGGTATGGAATTGGACATAGATAAACACACAAATCACAGACTTCATTAGTAGCAAAAAGGGTCATAAATCCAGAATAAACAAAAGAGACAACATACAGTTGGCTAAACTCAAGCCATCATGAGAAGTTTCAGAATATTACAGAAATAAAATCTTGTTCTGAACTATAGCTCTATTTACACAGAAATTATTATTTTTGTCTCCGAAATCTTTTTGAGGTCTTTAATTATGAAGGAATTGCTAAACTTCTTTTTTTTTTTTTAATACAACAAACACAACAGTTAAATCAACCTGTGCCATAAAGAATAAATAAAACCTGATTTCCTAAGGATTTTGGTTCCACATCCTACTGATCTACTTTAATAACTATGATTTCACTGTGAATTCCTGTGATGGCTTTCTCTACTTGTCTTCCACCACAATGCCAAGTCAATCACATCCACAGATCTTGCTACATTCCTCTGAGCTCACTCACACATCCTCTGACTCCACCAGTTGGCAGCACATGCCACGGCTGCCTCTGAGCTACGCAGGCTGACCAGCTGATCCTGCTGCCAGAAGGAGCGGATGGCAGCTGAGCTCTGCCTGTCCTCCCTTCAGTGGGGACATGTACTTGTTTTTTTTTCTCCTCTAACGAAAAAAAAAATTCATAAATTTGTATTTAACCCCTGAGATTTTTAGCTTCCTGTCAAGTGCGGCTGATATTGTCCATCAGTTTAGAAAGTTAACAGGAGAGCAGACAGGCAGTTGAACAGGCATTACAAGAAGGTAATGAGATAAAAACAAACTGCACTTCCTTAGAAAACAAGCCTAAAAATTATAGTCCAATGTCAGCAAAGCTGTAATTTATCTTCAACAGTAGCTAAAGAGGAAACAGGAGGGCCTATTCCTTTTTTTAAAGCTAGTTTTAGGGATATTAGTGACTGATTGCACTTTTCATTGTAAGAGCTGGGCATTTTAATTCGGTATGTCAGGTGTTTGTGAGTTCTGTAATTATGACACCATGCTGCACAATGTGATGTTTCTATATATTTTTCTGTGTCATACAATGAATAATTGCATTTCCTTATGCTTTCTGTGACTTTCCCAAAACCGATGCAAGATCTTATGGGGTAAACTATAACCAGTTAATGAATACTAAATAAACAAACAAAAAAAGAAAACTAGAAGATTAAAGAATGCAATAATCTAGACTTGTGCTGATGCATAATATATGCAGTTTAGAAAGCCTGGTAAATCCCTGAGCTATTAGACACTGCTTTATCCTAGGGTGATTTATGTAATCACTTTGTGTGAATGAATGTCATACCTGGTCAGAAGCCCCTCCTCTAGCCCCCAAACTAAAATCAACTCCATGGAATACATCCTTGTGTTGTGGATACATGACTTTAGCCCAGGGGTAAGCTGATGCATTCTGTATGCTTGTCTGTATACACAAGAGCAGCTGTAATCACCACACAGATGTATTGCACCATAAATTACATTTACTTTTACGGTAACATCAGATGACTTTGCCACTCTTCTGTCTGTGTATGCCTCTACTGAGTCTGAAGTCATGTCAGAACGATGTCTAAATGCCTCCTGGAGTTGAAAAGGATGTGTCTTATACTCAGATGACACAGAAAAGTGAAACAAGGTAAAGCATGGGGGCCAGGTTTACCCAGCATACGTCCACCTGTCTACCAACACACAGTGTATAGATATATATATATATCTTTTAATATCTCCTAATCATTTTGTTGGTCGCACAATTCGATCTGGGGATACAAGTGTTGGATCTGTATTATTTCAGACTGGAATGGAGACACTTTAATATAAGGGATCCTAGCTGGTTTTTTCATATCTTGGTTTATGTATAGCAACATTTACTTCATTTTTTGTTCTCCCTGACACAAGTTATTGTTTCTCTGTATCAAGTGCAGAATCAGCAAAACTATGGTATTTTTGTATTTAAAAATCTAATACTCTAGCTAGCAAGATCCAACAAAAAGAGAGTTCTTGGCTCAAGATGTGACCAGTTGTTTCAGCAAACGTAAAAAAATTGTTCATTTATCCAAATGTTGTATTTGCAGTTTTCAGCAGTAACAAAGGTTTTCATGGTTGCTTTGATACACAGAGAGATGGAGAAAGAGGGAAGAAGCCTGGATATCACTTAGGGAAGAGTTTTCATTGTAATCAAAGATGGAAAAATCTGTTTGAAGGTTACTAAAGGCATTTTCATAGGGAAGCTTATCTCTCAGATATTATCATGACCCCAATGAGGTCTTTAGTTATTTGAGTGAACAGTTATCTGATTTTTACACACAAGCACAGTAGATTTTTGTCTCAGCATAGAAAGATACACAACTGGATAAACATATATTTCTGTATGCTTCATCTTTACAATAGCTTCACTATCTCTCTGTTCATATAATTCTGGTTTACTTAAACCCATTATATGAATATACAATCTAAGAAGGGAAAAAGTAATTCTGGATCACAATCTTGCAAAGAAACAGCTGACACTGGAGACATAATTCAGTTCAATGGTCAATTTTGATGCTCATTTTGTCAGTTCTTGAATCCAAGTAACAGATGTGTTGAAAGAACACTGAGTTCTTTTAGATAAGTAAAGTTTAAAGAATTATGAAAGTCAGTGCATAGAGGAAAAGGGGATGGAATATTAAAAAAAAATATAAAGAACCTCCAAGAGATCACAAATATATGTCACAAAAATCAATACAGATATTTTAAAAAAAGGAAAACTCAAAAGGTCAAAGTGCAATTTTGCAAGAAAATGCAGTAAGAGATAAGGGATAAAAACTTTATAAGTGTGTAGTGCAAATGGGAAATGAAGGGGCAAAGTAGAAAGAGACATGACTAAATGGAAACCTAGCAGTCTGTAGCATTGTGCTATAAAATCACTACTTTGGAAGGTCATGGCACAGCCTTTTCATTATTTTAGACACTCTGATGTAACAAGCTGCCACAAAATTATACCACAGAGAGAAAGGGCAGAAGCTAAATCCCAGCAGATGTTCCAGCTGAGCAGTATACAGTGTGGAATTAGCTGGGTTTCTGCCATGACACATTGGTGTCATGGGTCTGAGCCAATCCCCACCAACTGATCTTGGACCCAATACCTTCTCTCTGTATAAACAGCACAGGAATACCCAGTCCATTATCTATCCATTATCTTTTCATAATCATACAAAAAATTCTGCTCCTCCTCTTTGAAAACAGCATTCTCATTCTTCATTAATCCACAAATTTCTTTCCCCAGTATTTTTTCCTTTTCTTTTGTTCATGGCTCACCTGCTTCCCATTTCTTCTTTTCACTGCTGAAGATCTGAATTTTGCCATGATTGTTAATTCCTGTGGTTCTAAAATATAGTATCACATAAAATTGGCATAACTAGCTGACCTACAAGCTCACTGTGGATTTGGATATGCATTTTGGGCAATCTGAATTTTGTTGACATTCACATTTAAAGAATTTTTGTAAGTGTAGCACTAGTCAAATCAGCCCCTCTTTGTAAATCTCTCCCTCGTTTTTTGTTTTGTTTGTTGATTTTTTTTTTTTGAGGAAATTAGACACTTTCTTCTTAATTAGTGTTCTTCAGTTTTCTTTACTCTTCAAGACTGCTTATCTTCAGCTCTGCATGTCCCAGTACAGGATCCACAAAGAGTAATGTAACTTCGTGTGTATATTTGCAGATGAATACAAACAGGATACATGTACTTCTATGCACTAAATGTCACTGCAATGTGAACAATGCAAATTAGTACTGGTACTAGTTGAAATAATTTTTGCATATAATTATATGCAGAGATAGACATAGGCACCTAAGAGCCCTATAAAGTTTTTCAGTCCTTGATGTAAATCAAATGCTTAATCAACTGCTCAAGACAAATCAAGTATATTTATAGCACCAACATCAGAATTTTCAATTCCTGGACCAATTAATACGTTTTGCCAGCTATAACCAGGATTGTATTAGTGACATATAGTATTTCTTATTTAAATATATTATTTCTCCAATTTCTAATCAGGCTAAATATAACTGAATACTACATGGAGATACTAGATCAAAATGTACTTCCATTTAATAAATTCTAATTTCAAACTCTGATGGCAAATATATCAGAAAGAGAATTCCTGAAATAAATTATTGAAAATGACTGGCCAAAATAGTCTGTTTCTCAGTCAAATCTGCTCTGAGACTGCCATGACTGCTCTGAGGATATGAGAAATAAGGAAATAATTTCTATGTCCAGAACCATGTTATAGCCCATAATCAGATAAGTTATATAATTTGACGGAATAATTGATGAATTTTTAAAAGCATTTGCAATCTAATTTATATATTATTCATACAAAGTTTGCCTGTTTTGTTGAGGTAAGCATACTTTATAGATGCATGATGCTACCTCCACAATTTAGCCTTTAAAGGGGGATTTACTAAAAAATTACCTTGATGCCTCTGCTGATTTCTGATCTAACACATTTGAAAACCCATGTGTTCTAAGATAAACAAGGAATGATTTTCAGCTACACACACTGCAATGATAATTAGTAAATATTATCAAATGAATGGATCTGTCATGCATCAGCAAACTACTATGGATTCCAGCTGGTTTGCATGTTTTGCAAAAGCTTTACCTGTAGTATTTCTTCAATAAAAGTTTATCAGAGGATTTCACAATCAAGAGGAACATCCACTTTGTTTGAACTATACTACTTTACTTAGTGGTGATATGACAACGGGACCTGAAAATGAAGCAGGTAAAAAAATGAGACAAGTAGCACTTTATGTTGATGTAAAAAGTAATGAAAGATGCCAAAGATATAAAATGAAATGTTTCTCATGGGGAAATAAGCAAAGGGTTTTAAAAGTATTTTGGGATAAAAAAGTAATTTTAGGAGTGACATAGCCCACTTACAGATACAGACAAAAAAAATACTGAAAATACAAAATGAGTGCACAAAATATTTTTTCTCTCCATTTATACAGATGAATGATGAGGTAACCATATCATATAAGGATGAAGTAGTTTCCATCCTATTAGCATCTAAGAAGGATGTTGAAAAATCTATAAGCAGTTTCAAATATCAAAAGACTTGGATAGTCCAGGCTCAAGAATTCTAATGAAGCAGACAGTGAAGATCTCTGACTTCCTCATGCTAATTTGTGCTTAAGTGTGAGACACACTGTTTTGCAATGATGAAAACAAGTAAGCAAGATAACCTGCTTTCTCCAATGTAAGAAAGGTAGATGGAATTCTATGTGGATAAAAAGAAACTCGAATAATTAGAAAAGATGTTGTCATGGTTTAAGGCCCTCAAACAGGCTCCCTCTCTCCCCCTTCTTTCTTCTCCCAGTCCAGGGGGAATGGGAAGGAGAATCGAAAGAATGGTAACTCTGACAGGTTGAGATAAGAACAGTTTAGTAACTAAGGTATAACACAAATCACTACTGCTACCACCAATACAAGAGAAATACAAGGAAAGAGTACAACAGTTCACCAACTATATATTCAGCCCAACCACGCAGTGCACATACCCTCCCCTTCCAGGTCTCTGCTCTCCGTTTTTACATCCTGAACATGACATGCTGTGGTATTTAATGCGTCTTTGGTCAGTTTGGGTCAGGTGTCCTGTTTCTGCTTCCTCCCGGCTTCTTCCCGGCTTCCCCTCCTCCCTGGCAGACCATGAGGCTCAGAAAGTCCTTTGCCAGCCTAAACATTCTAAGCCATAACTATAAACACTCATGTTATCAGTGCTTTTCCCAAGCCGAAAATCAAAAAACCACAGTGTTGCACCAACTACTACGAATGAGAAATGACTACGAAGGAGAAAAATGACTGTTGCTGCTGAACCCATGACAGATGTAGTTTAAATTAAAACCTTTAAAAATATATGTACTATTCATGTGGGCCAACAAAACTTTATGGAGAAGTAGGTCTTGCCAAACAACATGTTTCATCTGTTAACATGGAAATCAGTAGTTTGGCTGAGAAGAAGCTCTTTCTCTGTCAGCAACACTAACTTAAGAAGTTGCTTCTTCTTCTCACCCTGTTCCAGATCTTTTCCAGCATCCCAGCTGCTGTTCCAGTACAGACTGTGGAGCTGCCCTATGAACAGGAGAGACTATCTACATCTGAAATAACACCTTCTCTCTCAATTATAAGCTCTGACACACTTCTTTATCCAGTTCAGTGATATTTACATAAACTTTAATGAAAGGCACAGACCTGCATGGCAAATGTAGAAATGAGAGACTGAAAGTAAAAAGGTACATTCCTATCACCTAAAATTGCCACCAATGCCTCCATTTCATGGAACTACCATCTAGCTGACTTACGGCAACAAAATGTTGTTATGACGAGTCACTGTCAAATGGGGCTCCTCTGAGAGCTCTTCCACAGCCGCTGGTACTAAGCCTGTTGTGTTGCACCAGTTTTTAATCAATAGTATATTATCTGATGTGTACAGCTTTATTCTTAATTAGTTTTATGATATTGAAATATAGGAAGGATGCAAGGGAGAGGCACAAAAAGGTTCAAATAGTGGAAATAAATACAATTTAAAAGAAAACAGAGAGTTCAATCTGTTGAATTCTTCAAAATAAAACTGCTATATGACTTGGTTGTATAAATTAGAAATATCAAATGTAGAATTTGTTGAAAAGTCAATCAAGCCATGGAGCTTAACAAGAGGAAGAAAACTAACAGTTCTGACGTTAATTGATTCTGCATCTTAAAAGCCACCTTGTAAAGAAGTTAGGAGCCAGACTGTAAGAATGAAAGGCTCCTTTTAATCTTACTCACATTACATTTACACTACTATTTGCTTCAGTGACTTTTATGGAATTGTCAACACTGGTGAATACCTGATAATCCAAATCTTCAAAAAACAGGTCCATAGAAAATCCTGCAGTTATTAAGGAGAAAAGATATGCCATCATAATTTGTTGAACTGTTTTTCTTTTAAAGGAAAGATTGCTTCTAAATAATGCATGTAAATGCACCTGTTATGTACCTGAGCAACAAAAGCTCATATGATTTTTTTTATTACTTACCTTTCTTAATAAAGCCAGAAACATTTTAATATTTTATATTTACCCATAATGCTAATTGCCACCAAAAAGAAAACTAAATAGATGGATGCTTCTATAAAAGTGTCAAGAGTGTAAAGTTTTCTTTAGTCAGTGCTGCACAGCTGTGCTTTTCTAACTTCCTGACTGACAGCAATTACCATTTTCATGATCTTTCAACATGACCAAACTGCTGTAATTTGGTTGTAATTTGTATTTTGGTAATGCTACAAAATCTCATGAGTTGTAGCCCCATTTTTCTGAATGATCAGCCCAATGTAATTTCAGGAGGAATCCTTAATAACAGATGCCTCTATGGCCCATCTGCGTCCTCCCTTGCACTGCTGTGATCCTCTCTGGAATCCATGCTGAGGACACTGAGATGTGTGTCCTCAGAGAACCAGCAGAAAATTAACCTGACAGTAAAAGGAGCAATTTTTGCTTAATTAGGGTGTTACACCAGATGGAAGAGGAGTTCAACTTGCTCAGGAGGTGAGCAGTGGAAGCATGCGGCTACTACAAGCAGGGAAATCATTGAGGTATACGTGATGAAGGGAACTGGCCACATCCCAGGTGGTCACAAGAAGTTAGACTAGCTCAGTCAAGCCATTTAACTGATGTTTCTTACACATATGCTTCCAGCTTTCTCTTTCTCCCACTAAAGCAAACTGCCAAGAAACCTCTCTTGAGTTTGCAAACAAGCAGCTTCTTGATCTGTCAGACTTAGTTCCTGAACAGTGGACAGGAATATTTTACCAACCTCACTGCGTAGAAGAACCTTATGTAGCTTTTCCATTAAACTGAATAATGGTGCTTAATACATACAAATCCATTAATTATGTTTATAATTTTGTAAAGATCAGAGAACAATCTGATGTCAGCAGTTACACTATAGCTTGTCTAAGCTCTTTAAACCAGCATATATTGTCCACTGCTCACTGACAGATAAAATAGGATAGAAATAGAATGTCTCCTATCTGAGGTACATTTGAGATTTTTGTTGTCTGTATTTAAATCACAGAATTAAAAAAAGCAATAAAAATAAAATAAAAAAAAAACCATTAAAATAACTGGATTTTTTTCAATATTATGTGATGTGCTCTATCCATCTTTAATTGGAGTATAAACCAGGATATAATTATAAATTGTAAGAACCATAAGCCACCAGTAAATTACTGCAATAACAATCAAAGAAAAAAAAGTCTGGAACCTTTATGCATATATGTATATATATATAATTCAAGACTCTAGCTGTATGAGAAACTATAGCATTTATTTTGTCTTTATTAACAACAGACTGATTAGAAAGCACACATATCTTTATTAGGTACTTCCTGAATCATTCAGTATCACCCGTTCTGCTACCCCAATATTTGTAACTGTTTTCTTGGAATTAAGAGTTGTACATTTTGTGTAAGAGCAACATATAAATAGAACTTTGTAAATGAAAAAGATTTCCACACTCCTGACTAATCCCCTGACATTTGCACTCAGCATGATTCAGCACCTACCCTCAATTTGCTCCTCATATAGATAATTACATTAATACACACCAATTTAACACTGTGAGACAAAATGATCCCAAGGGCTTTCTCTGGCTGGAGGTCTCCTTGACACTGCAAAAGAGCAGAAAGCTCTGACTCTATAGCATGTGTTTGTTCTTACTGATGGCCTTAGTAGTCTCCAATTCAAAGCTCTATCCATGCTGCCACAGCTATACAAGTAGACCCACACAAAACATTTCAAAGCTAGTGCAGGTAGAACTGCAACAATTCTCTAACATCTGTGGACACTATTTAAGTAGGAATCCACAGGGTGTTCTGCCCATTCTCTAACATAGTGGGATCCTCTTGTTCAAGCAAAACCAATTTGGTCAACATGGGTCCTCCCAAACCATACAGGATGGAAGATAAACGAGAAGGTAAAACACAAAAGAACACAGTGGCATGTGAATGACTTCACCTCCTGTCTTTGAACTTCTGTTCCACACTTACTTCTTCCTTTCCACAATGTTATGTTGAAAAACATTTTATATATATTTTTTCTAGGTTGAAGTGGCCTTATCACAACAGGATCCTGAACAGTGCTTATTAAAAACACATCTACAGATATCTATATAGATCAATAATCACATACTGTAAAAATTACATAACTATTCATCCCTACAAATTCAAGAGATGTCTGACAGAATAGATAAGCCAAACAGCAGTCTGAGAGGGGCTGATAAGAGTCTGTCCTGTACTTGAGTCTCAAAGACTACCATTAGAGTCAAGCACTGCTAAGAGACATGATATCTCTGGGTGGTCTTACTGGAAACTTGCCAAGGGACCTAAAATCAGAGTCTACATAAAATATATGTTTGACTCACATCTTTTCACCATCAAAATACTGTGAAACCTGGGTTGTAATCTGGCAACTGTTGTGACAGACTCAGCAGGTCAGGAAAGAAAAGGACAAAACCTAATCCAGTTACAACCACAGAAAACTGAAATCAACAGAGCACAATTACTTTCCCTAGAACTGAGTCACAATGTAGAAACATGTTCTCAAACATGTCAAAGAAAACCCTTAATCACCCTAAATTTCAGGTCTCTGTTTTTCTGTCTTCTCTAAAGATTAGTGGCAATAGTCTCAAACAAAAGGCGGCATCGGTTGAAGACTGAACTACGACTACATAAATAAAGATTATAACATGCATTAAAATAGAGCAAAATTCTTCCTGCCTCCAATATGCCAGAAGTTTAGCCCAATCTTTGATCAAGACTTATGGTAGCAATTAAGAAGTTTAGGTTCTCGTTTACAGGATATAATAAAATCAGCCTTGAATTATTTATTTTGGTTTCTGTGATAGTGTGTTTCCTTAGTATCAGCGTGAAACACCACCTATTACTTTAATATGCCCTACTCCATACGTTTTAGCCCATTTCACAGCACATCTATGCAAGGCTGGACTGCTTTAGAAATCACAATATTTAATTTCAAAATGATCAGGCATTGTGATTTCAACCCTGTCACCAAGGAAAACTGAAGTCTAGGCATAAAGTTGACTCACCTGAATTTTATTGTACCAACTGATGTAGATTAAATGATATTCCATTCAACCCTCTGCTCCTCCCTTGTCTCTCACTTCACACTTAACCCCTCCCCCGAAAACCAAATGCCGCTATATTCCCCATTTGCCTGGATAAATGTGTGGGCAGATTTGCAAAACGTTTGTAATGTTAAGACCATTGACCCATGATTTAAGAAGTTTGAGGTTTCTTTAAATTAATTTTTAAAACAAAATCAAATAGAAATGCGTGAATTTGGTCTTCAAGACACAAGGAAACAACAATCTGGAGCTTGCTGAGGTACAAACAGATAAAGATTCCTGTCATCAAGGGTCATATTGAGGGTCACAATGAAGCGCTATCAATAATCTGCAGCTTCAGAGGCTGCCTCCAAATCTTGCATGTTTTGCAAGAGAAAATTAAAGATTTATATATTATCTGTCTGGTGATACTGAAGATTAGAACTATTTATTTTACATCCTTTATGGAAACATTATCCTTGCCACGAAAAGCTATTTAGATGGCTTGATAATTCCTCTCAGGAAACCAACAAACAAAAATAACTAGGAAACATATGCCAAATATAATTAAACAAATAATATTTTTATATGTAGTTATGTCAAGAGATATTACCCAAAGGCGAATTCTAAAGTTGTCTTTTTATTAATTGCCAAAGGACGCAAAAATATTAATGATACTTAAAATGATGTACACTTTTTTACATTATGCAAATCTTGAACCTCTGCTCTAATCTTTTACTTAACAGTGAGAATTGTTCTTGCCTAAGGTCCTTACTACTCAAACTTCAAGAGATTAAAAATAGCACTCCAAACCATATAACTTTTATTTGATATAAAAAAACCTCAGCATTTAGGAAAAAGAAAGATTGCAGTAAAGAACTTGAAAAATAATGATATTTCTCTGTTAAAAAATGCCCTCATTTGAAAGGGCAGCCATTGTCTCTACGCCACTAGATTTAGAAACTGTGACTGTGGAGCTCTGATGAAGCACAACAGTCAGGTGAGCAGAGACTTCTGTGCACATAAGCACATTTGTAAGGACAGCAACGTAAGCACACTAATTCACAGAAATTTGAAAGGTTTATTTTAAGTAGTAGATGTGTTCACATATTTTTTCCTTCTCTAAGATCGTTATTAAATCAATGAGGTCTATTGGGTAACACAAGGCAGATAAGTATCTTCTCTGTACTTTGTCAAACTATCCTTAAACTGGAAGATTTTACCTTCAGCTACTGTTTAAGAAACAGAACTGGTTTGAAACTGGATTAAAAATTCCAAGGATGCAATTTAAAAATAGCCAGAAATAATTTACACTTCTTATCAATTTTGGAATGTGTCTGCATGCTGACTTTTTTGCAAATTACATGTGTTGTGGGGTCATGTTTGAGGGGCCTCAAACCACGACAGGTCAGAAGACACAAGCAGTCACGATGTGATGGCAGAATTAGGTAGTACAGGATAGTGAGCAGCTCTGGAAATTATGATCACTTGTGGGATTTCACAATTCAAAAATAACATCTTCAGTGGTTAAAGTACTCAATGAGGAAACAATATGTAATTTGCTGAGGAAGAAAGCAGACTCAACAGATGTATAATTTCGTTAAATCAAGCATGGCACTGGGAGCAAAGTAGCTTGAAATTCCCTCCACATCCAAACTGTAAACCATGATGCCTATTGGAAATGCTCCAACTTACATCTATTATAAGCTGGTCAAGAAAAACAGCTGGCACCCACAGCTTTGCCTGGTGGCTGGCTGTGCTGAAAGTCATGACTTATAGGTACCTCTTTATTTAGGCTGTTCTTGGAGACTTTAGTCTTACAGGTCTATAATAGAATAAATAATTAAATAATAATAAAAATGGGTCTTTTTTTAATCAGCCAAGTATCTTCCAGGTTATTCCCTCTGAACTGTCCAGAACTCTCATACTTCAGTTACACTGTTTTCTGCATAGGTCCTGCCCATCATGTAAATAGCCCTCATTCCAGGCACAGCTACAGGCTGGGCAGAGAACAGATTCAGAGCAGCCCTGTGGAGAAGGACTTGGGGGTGTTGGTCGATGAGAAGCTTAACATGAGCCAGCAGTGCATGTTCACAGCCCAGAAAGCTAACTGTGTCCTGGGCTGCATCAAAAGGAACATGATGAGCAGGTCGAGGGAGGTGATCCTGCCCATCTATTCTGCTCTTGTGAGACCTCACTTGGAGTATTATGTACAGTTCTGGTGTCCTCAACATAAAAAGGACATGGAACTGTTGGAACAAGTGCAGAGGAGGGATACAAGGATGATCAGAGGGCA